>JACEIK010007157.1:0-79689 GCA_018107945.1 Datura stramonium
CCATACTCCTCTCCCTTCTTCTTCTTCCTCATCTCCCTCTTCCCAAAAAACAACCGGCCGCCTTCTCCCTGTCTCCTCCCTCCTCTACCTCTTCCTTCCCCTTCACACCGGCCACCAAACCTCCATAATTTCCGGCAAGTTTCGACACCACCCACAACACCTCGCCAACTGCCGCCTCTCTCCCCCTCTTCTTTCCCTCAATTTTTCCGGCTAACTTCGACGAGAACCCGTCGGACTATCACCGGATCTTTCTCTCCCTCGTCTTCCTCCTGTCACCGCCACCGGCGAATTTCAGTCGCCACCCTCTTCTCCCTCCGGCGAAAACATCTACACCAGTACCTCTCTCCCTCACTCTCCGACACCATGCCGCACCCTCTCCTTCCTCTTCTCTCTTTCTCCCCACTGTCCACCGGTGAACTGAGTCGCCGGACCTCCTCTCTTTTCCTCTCCACTGCCTGGCGTCACCGCCATAACTAGCCCCACTCTCTGTCACCATCACACCCTCGACTGGTCGGAAACCACCCAAAATCCCGCCGGCCACCTCACTGCCGGTCGAAAATCGCCACCACACCAACAGACTTTCCTTCGTTTCTTCTCGAACACCGCCACACACCAGTCGCTACAATGCCGGAAACAATAATTACCACCACCATTGTTTCTCCCGAAACCAACAACCCACAGACCATGGTCCGACTATCGCGAGCTCTTATCACTGTGTGGGACTTCATTATTTTATTCTATATTCATCACATGTTTGAATTTAAATTCATGCAGAATGAAGTGTTAATTTATGTTCGGTATTTTAGATTTTTCTAGTTTTAAACATAGTTTTGTGTGAACTTTAATCTGGTTTTACACGTATGCTACTTGTGTGGATAATTTTATATTCATGGTTTATGTGTGTTGACCTATGTTTAGAGATTATAAGTACTCAACTCTAGACTTTGTGATTTTTGTTTTCTTTGTTTGAAAGTTCCTTTCCAGATCTTGGCTTCTTTGAATACATGTATATCCTCTTTATTCTCAGCAGTCACCTTTTGAAAAAGCTATTCTGTGCATATTAATTCAAAATTTCATAGCGTTTTTATGATATAATCTTGTTTTCCATCCTTTGTTCAAATTCAATTTGTAATATTACAATTTTTGATACAATATCAGAGTCTATTTGTTAAGCTATGATTGATTTGCATTTAAATGGATTTTTCTATGTGATATAAATCTTTGCCTAATTCACACTTTCTTTATTATTTAACTGATTTATTGGATTACTCTTGGTAAGTTATATACTATTTATGGTAATTCATTTTTGTTTGATATATAAGCGGCTCTAATTATCTTGAGCCCGATTATTTTTGGGACGAATTTACTATTATGATTACTCTGATATGATAAAATTACTTTTATAATTTTTTTAATGCATAAATTAGGGTAGCTTAATATGCATTTAATTATTTCTTCTATTGTCCATAAGCATAATTGACTATAGCTCATGTTTGAAATTCGCCACAAGATTATTATGAGCATTTGTTTGTCGGCTGATTTTGTTTCCTTTCCTTAATTGATTTATTATGGTAAGGTAGGTTTATTTTTATATCTTGATATGAGCTTGTTAATTAAGGTAAACATCTGTCTTGACATATTCTTTCCTCTTTTGATTGATATTAACTTTGGTTGAGAGAAAAGAAAAAAGGGATTTTTACCAAAAATTAGTTGATTATGACAATCAAGATAATTTTCCCACTAATTATGTGATGATTTATTCTTTCCCTTCTGTTCTCATTTTTGACTGATTGATATTTCTGCTATAAAAGCAGCCTTCTGTATTTTTTTGGAGAAGGGGGCGAACGGTGAAAAAGTGAATTTGTACGAGAAAATACAACTCTGTTTTCTTTTTCTTTTGGATATGGCTTTACTTTCTGGCAACATCCATTGAACAGTCACCTTGACTTTATTATTACCCCTGCTACTGTATTAAGTAATCCTCTACTATTTTTGCTCTCATTCCCAAAACCCCTCTATCCCTACTCAACACAAGCCTTTCTTTCAAGATCTTTAATATTCTTGTGATCTTGATGTGTTGAGGATCGAGAATTTACCTGTCAGGGCGATTCATTCTATTTAATCCGTTAACTTCTGTTCGATTTTGGTATTGTGCTGGTTAGTTTGTTTATCTTTTTTTTATGACATTTGCATGATTAGTTTATTCTCTTTGATTGCTCTTTCTCTTATCGTGGTGAGATGTTTAATATGCTTTGACATAATTTTGATATTGAGATTATTATTTCATATCCATTATCGTACTAATCTTTAAGCAGGTATCATTTCCGGATCTTTCAAAGAGTTTCCATAGCGAGAGTGGACTATGGAAATTAGTCCTAACGTTATTTGCTTATGCGTTGTATTTATTTTACTTTATTCCGCTTTAGTTGTAATAAGTGTAATAAACACTCATAATATTGGAAAGAAAGGGGTTTGCTGGGGTGGGGTTTTATATGTTTACTTTATCGCGTCTAATTATTAAATTCACCTAGAAAGCATGTTCATAGTTTTCTAATAATATATGCCACATTAGAAAGCATGCCTATAAGATTTTCATAACATCGCAGCAAATAGAAATCACGCCTGGGTACCATAATTAATTAATTGAAGCATTGTTAGCAAACCTGCCTATAGAATATTTTGGTAAATGTCCGGTATGTTAAAAGGATTTAAGAACAGTTTTTTTTATTTATTTTCTGCAAGCGAGTTTGTGATACTTTAATATTGGCAACACACTAGAATTCATGCTTCTAGGACTTTGAGCAAAATAAATGGCTGATCTGTCTATGATTCAATTTGTTTAAAAAAGATGCCTACATAAGTTATACGTCTTTTAAATTTTTGAATAAGGAATCTGCCTTAATGAAATATTGTTTCTGTGTTGTTAATTAATTCATTAATAAGTCCTGCGTGAATGCTAATAAGACACAATACATGCTACTTGTAGCACACCGGCCTTTCTAGAACTAAGCAAAATGCTGAAAATTGTTTAATCATAGTCTTTCTTTTTTTAGAAATATTTAGGCTGAATGTTAGAAGAAATAAGCAAGTATTGCTGCATCCACCGTGTTAAATGTATTATTTCGAAGTTACTCATATTTTAATTTTAAAATAAAGTCATCATATTTGCATTAGAGAGTATGTTTATAGAATTCACTTCATCTCTTTAGAAATCACATTCATTGTTTCAAGATAGAGGTTTAATTGAAACCTTCGTATGCTAAGTGTTTGATTATAATTTGTATTTTTTTAATCACCTTTTTTAAAAGTCTTAAGATTTTAGAGCCAAAATAAAAATAGTTGTCCAACGCCTCTTGGACGTTAAGCTTGGAGACGGGTAGGCAAATACTAGGCCGTTAGTCTTTTCCACCTAAAGCAGCTTTAAGTTAATAATCGGTAATTAGGCGAGTAGTCGAAATGATAATCTGTGCTCACTGAATAATACGAGCAATCTAAACGATTGCAAAATATTGTTAAGTTGCATGGGGTGATCCCATTGGTTAAAGCCCCGGTAGAACTACGTTCGGCGTTCCCTTAAGGGATACGTAGGCGCCTCTATGAGGTTGGCCCCACAATTAAAATAATTCTTATTTGGTTGTTTTAATTATTTGTCCCGGTTTATTGTTTGTCTTTTTATTTATTTGCTTTTAATTCTATTTTGCCTAAATCTCATTTTACTTGCTTGTCTTTGATTATTTAGTTTAATTATTGTAATATAAGCTAAAATAAGTTTATTTGATCACTTAGATAAATCCCCATTTAATGAGTACGGCTGGAAACCACTTTGTGGACCTCAAAAGGTGCCTAATATCATAACCCTTACCCGACTCTGGTTACCTAGGAAATAAGCTTAGGTTAGAACGGTGCCCTAACGCACCTTAATTCGTTAGGTGGCGACTCTTCAATTTTCAACCCTTAGAGCGTCACATGTTGAGTCAGCTTTTCATGAGGAAAAATGGGGTGCGACAATATTTCTGTCAGAAGAGTCTTGAGTAGTTCATCGACCAGAGAACACACGCGCCCTTTTATCCTTAGGACCCCTTTGCCATCTAGCACTACTTTTTGCTTCTCCTGCAAGACCTTATCTCGAATTTTATCCTTCTCGTCCCTCGGCTTGTCTTGTCTTTATTTCCTCCAACGAGAGATGAATTATCCTCTATACTAGCTAGCATCCCCACTGTTTCTATCAAAGATAGCCTTACCAAACTGTTTGCCAAAGTCCTAACTTCTCTAGCCATCGATCGCTGAGTAGCTTCCGGACAAGCTAAACTACCCCCTTCTTTGCATTCCGGCGAAGGCATGCGCCACTACATTAGCCTTTCCTATTGACACAAGATGGTGACTTCATAGTCCTTGAGTAAGATCCATCCACCTCCTGCTTCAAGAGTGAGATCCTTTCTGGAAAATACATATTGTAGGTTGCGATAGTTTGTGAATACCTCACAGGCCCATACAAGTAGTGCCTCCAGTTCGGAAGCGAACGCCAGCCACTTTGCTAGCTCCGGGTCATGCGTGGGGTAATTCTTTTTCGAGCACCTTCAAACGCCTTGGAGAAGCATAAGCAATGACCTTCCTTCTGCATTAACACAACACCCAACCCGTCATGAGCATCACAATAAACAACAAAATCTTTATCTTCTATCGGTAATGCTAGAATAGGTGTGATGGTTAGCGAGGATCTTGAGCTTCTAAAAAATTTCTTCACACTCCTTAGACCACTAAAAGACATCATAAGGTCCCTTCTCAACACGAAGCAATGGATGCAAAACCCTTCACAGAATTAACGGTAGTAACTGGCCAATCCTATGAAACTTCGATTTTTTGTCACAGTAGTAGGCCTAGCCCAGTTTCTGTCCGCCTATACCTTTTTATGGGTCACTTTGATTCCTCATGGAGACCACATGCCCCAAAAAAGACACTTGACTCCAAAAAAAAAACTCATTAGAGAATTTGGCATACAACTGCATCTCCTTCAGCAACCCCAACACTATTCTCAGATGATTCTCATGCTCCTACTTGGTTTTAGAATACACCAAGATAATCATCAACTAAAAACATCAAATAAGAGGTCTAAATAGGATTTGAAGATACCATTCATCAAGCACATGAACACAGCGCGACATTAGTGAGTTGAACGACATGACCGGAAACTCGTAATGCCGATACTTGGTTCGAAAGGCTGTTTGGGAATTATCCTCACCCTGAATCTTCAGTTGGTGATAATCCAACCTCAAGTCAATCTTTGAAAATACGGCTTGCTCCTGCAAGCGATCCAGATCATATTCGAGGAAGAGGGTACTTGTTTGAATATTTACACCTTGTTCAATTGACAGTAATCAATGCATATCCGCATGCTACTGTCCTTCTTTTTCACAATCGGAGCACCCCACGGTGAAACACTCATCGTAATAAACCCCTTATTGGCAGCTCTTGAAACTATTCCTTGAGTTCTCTCAACAGTACGAATTCATTGGGTGCAATGGAATAGAAATAGGTCGAGTCCCTAACTCTAAGTCTAAGCAAAAATCAATATCACAGTCTGGCGGCATGCCAAGTAGATCTGTTGGGAACACCTCTAAAAACTCAGAAATTACTGGATTGACTCTATGGAAGGACCCTCAAAACTACTATCCCAGCTACTGGAATTTGACTGACAACCCAATATCAACACGAGGCATGAAATAAGAGATGAGTTTCTTAGGAGTAGGCCTATAGTCTCCTTTCCACTCCAACCTGAACAACCCTGGGCTCCGGTATGGTGACGGTCTTATGAAAATCTGAATGGTATGGTAAAGGATAACTAGCTAATTCTCAGAATCACATCAAAATCAACCATGTCCAAGATCACTAGAATGCAGAATGTCAAACCCTATGAAATCAATAATAAAATCCTAAACCTCCCTATCCACCACCACAGAATCCCCATCAAGAGTGACACATGGATAGGAGTATCAAACACATCAAGCAAGATTCAGTAATGCAAAATAAGCATACACATAGGAAAATATAGAACCTGGATCAAACAACGCAATAGCTATTTTATCGGACACCAAGATTGTACAGTAATAACAGTGTCTAAAGCCTCTGCTCGGGGCATACCAAAAAAAAGCATAAAAGAAAGTAGGCTGGTTACCTACCTATGAGCCGCCTCGATCGGGATGTGTCACCCCTTTATCTAGCGGGTGCCCACCTCTACCCACACGAGCACCTCCTCTTCTCGGACGAAGCACCATCTCCTGACAGCTGGATGACACCTTGCTCGAGCTGTTGATGATCTTTGCTAGACGCACTACCTCCTCTTTTGTTAGGGAGCTCGAGGCGGGTGGCAAAAATGATACATTTGCCAAACAAACCTAGGATACCATGAGCTAATGGCCTCCCCACACTCGTGGCATACCTTCTCTATCATTGGCCTCTGAGTCGGAATATTTGAAATATGACGAGCCCCGAAGTTTGAGGGACAGGCAGTACCCCGACTATACTGGCACATTCAGGGGGTGTTTTGATGGCCTTCGACTAACACACTTTACACGTAGTGACTAAATAAGATGCTCAAAAAACTTCCCTGTGGTACCAGAGTCCTAGCAACAGGGCCATTGTAGGAACATCCTCGAGCCTTCTTCTCGGCATTCTTTGCATACCCTACACATTTCACCCTCTATATTCTTCTTCACTTATTCTACTACCTCCTGAAGGTTTTACTTAAGAACCATGCGTAAATTTGATAACTAGAGAGACCCACAGTTAGGCCCTTAACAAACCGCCTGATCCTCTCTTCCTCGTAGGCCGGTAGAGGTAAAAAATCATACCTAGATAGTGAATCGAACCGGGCCTCGTAGGCTGCAACGAGAAACTTCCCTACTTGATGGTGGTGAACTCATCTACGTCTCCCTACATCTCTCAAAAGTGCCCGGGGTACATACTTCTCAAATATGGAGTAAAGCGGAATTCTGATCAATAAGGCGGTGACCCTGCTGGTCTCACCTCCATGAAAGCCCTCCACCAGAGCTTTGCATCACTCATCAGTTGGAAGGTGAAAAACTCTACACAGTCTTTCTCCACCGCCCCCATCTTATGGACTCTCTCGTGGCAATCGCGATAGAATTTCGCCAAGTCCTCCGCCTATCCTTAGAAAGTGGGAGGCTTCATCTTGTTGAACCTCCAGAACAAGTCATTCTCTTCCCTGTCATACAGGCCCAACCACTAGCTACAGAACACTTGACTACCTCAAACATGTCATCAATGCGAGGAGCCACTACAACGCAAGTTATCCACGATTGCTACCTGCGAGTTGTTGGCGGCTGCCGCATGCCACGAGACCACTCAGGAGATTAGAACACGAGCCCAGAACCTCGGAGATATTTGACGCAAGGAACCTCTCCTGTGCCCATTATTTCCACCTCTACATACCCTTTCTTGAAGCTGGATGATATCGGACGATGCCTTACGACTTCTCTCATTGGCAGGAGTGCGAGCTCCTCCTCCTCTGGCTGCAGTAGGCCTTCGTTGGCAGATTTGGCTCCTTCCTCTGCCCCGCAGGCTACTGGTGGCTCGAAAGTGCCTGCTTCTCCGACTCTATTGGCATGTGTTCTCTGCTCCAATTTAGATACCAATTTGGATCACCGGAATACAATTGGAATGAGTAATCACGAAAGGAATAAAGAAAGGAGTTCTTCTAAAAAGTCTTGTAGCCTCTCAAAAGATAAGTTATGGACGTCTGCATTGATCCATGAGACTCTACTAGACCGTTTAGTGCCAATGAGATCGATGAACTTAGGGCCTCAGTACCAAAATTTGTGACGGTCAAATGGCGGTGATTGGCACCCACACTAACTTTGATGGGCAGGCCAACTATCCCCAATAACTATCCCAACATTAATTATTCAAGAAGGAAATAACACTTATAATAAAATAAAATGATATATCCAAAAACTATATTAACCTTTAAGCAAAACAAACAGCACTTCCTAATATCCAGTCATTTTAACTTCAGCGTCTAACTACAGTCGGGAATAATTAAACTAGAAAGAAAGAAATATTGCAATGTCCGAAGAGACATCTTCACGAAAGAATGGGATTGTTCGTCATTGCGCTCACTCTGTCCAAAGAGAAGCCAATTTAGCTGTTTATAGGTAAGGATGAGAGGCTTCCTAGACCAGTGCAATTAGGGTGAAGTGCAGAGTAGAATTCGTGCAAAACACGATGCTTGGTAGGCATCGTCAGCCGACCTTACATAATAACATATAAGTATGACAACAACAATATAGAACTAGTCCAAAACATCACAAAAAAGTTCAATAAAAGATTCCAGAGTCGTTAACTCTGCCTAGGTGACAGCCGGCACGCTTCTTGGATTGGGCCTTTGTTTGCGGCGATCATGACCACTACGGCGGTCGTTGCAGCAAAAAGAAGTTCCCGTCGTAGCGGTACTGCTTGAGGTAGTTGCTCGACTTAGCTGCACCTACATCTACATCAGTCCACTAGTCTTCAACGGGTTATATTAAGATACTCAGTCGAGACTACACACAAGCTTTTGACAACAATTCACAACTTCTCAACATCACATCGATTTAAACAACTCATCACAAGGAAACAATTCAACCTCACTGATGTTTTTATTATATCATACTTTAAACCTTTTCACTTCCCTCATTTAGGTTACAAGTATAGGATCACAAAGTTAACTCTACAACTTAGCACTTACTATTCCAAGTCGTACTTGTGCACACACATCACAAAATAGATCAAATAGTGACATGTTGGGCACGCCTCTGCCATATCATCATAAATACTCCATTATCAATATCAATATACACACATGCTGGAGAGTACTTATTTCTGCTTTCTGATCATGAGGCGCCCAGGGGACTCCCGGGGAAATTCATGTACTATACCGGCATAGTACCCGTTCCCACTCATATGCTTTCGTCCGGATGCTCCCTACAGTGCATGACCCTCAAACAATCTTTCTCCGCCGGATACTCCTCAGGCACAAGCCTCTCATCTTAGGATATTATTACTATCCTAACCATTCTCAATCAACTGAATATATCAGGTGCATTATTTAAACACATAGGAGTTTACAATCTACTCCTTCACTTGCATAATTATAGACCAGCAAACATCTGATGTATTAATAAAATAACTTTACTTAACAACTTAACATAGTTTCATAAAGATTCAAATACCACATCATAACCACATTCCTTCAACATGAAAATCTCATAACAATAACATATAGAAAGTCCACAAACCAATAACATATCATCATTGCACAAAACTTACATGTCATTATATAAGTCTAAACCTCTAAATCATAACCTACCTCAATTTTGGGTATGAAAAGTCAGCTACTCCTCAGGAGCCTTGCCCTTTCTCAATGCCTCAAAATGTTTGAAATCTACAACAACAATATAAAGTAATTTCATTATTTACTCTTCGTATAAGGGTCTTAGAAGTTCAAACCTTTTCCTTCGGGGAACTTTCAAAGAAACCCTAATTCCACCTTGTTCTAGGCCTCAATTTCCATAACCACGTTCTCTAATAAATAAACTTTGGGAATGATCATTACCTCTAAAACTTCTAGTCACATCACCCCTTTAACTCCAGATGATCCGGTCCTAGTCTATCAACCTAGGGTTTCTCAGCAGAATTCCACCATTAAAGATTCTATATGAATCCCGAAGTCAACAAAATCCACCATAGAGCAAGTTCAAAACTTGCTTGGGAGGAGAGAAATTCACTGGTAAGGAAGAATTCGCCTTCTAACCCTTCTCTTCGTGCTTTTGGAAATAATAGGGAACCCCAGAAGTTTCACTTAAATCCACTTTTTGATTTTCGTCATCGTTATAGCAGCCACATTTTCACTGCAGCGGACCCGCTACAATGAATCCGGTTAATCCCGGTCCGTTACGGCGGGACTCCGGGCGTGTACCATGAATTGTTCTTTGCAATGGAAACTTTACTATTAGCGGTCCCCCAAAATCGGTAGCTTCCCAAAAGTCATCAGTTCAACATAGCTCATTTCACATTAATTTTCCTCAAATTTTACCTTTTTCGAGTCTCGCCCGTTTCCTCGTAATGACATGCGGGCCATTATAGATAAATAGTTTAAGATGATAAGGAATACAACACTACAATAGAAGTAATATTCCTCATTTTAAAAATTTATATTATTTCTTGAATTTTAGGAGATCTATATTTTCATATGGTATAAATATTTTTGACAAAGTCCATTAAAAAGATGGAACTAACTTTAGAATAGTCTTAATCTGTATTTAGTCTTGGGAAAATTACAGAAAGTTACGTAAAATAATTATTCATTTTAACCCCTATTTAATTTGTTACTTCTTTAGTCTTTTTCACTAGTTTATTTTTTGTTTCTTCCTTCTTCTTTTTTGTTATTTTTTTCTCTGTTTTTTTCTTTAGCTTCTCTGCTTTCCTTTTTTTCCTATTGCTTCTTTCTATTTCTTTCATGATTTTATATTTAGATATGTTCATATTATGTGTAAATTTGATATTTTTTATCATTATAAATTTAAGCATTAATTGTTATGTGAATTAAATTAAAAAATTTGAAACACCATTGTTTAATTCTTAGGAAGCGAAAACTCACAAATAAATTTTGAATTTGTTGAAAATTTTAATAAATTCATGATTGTGATTCATCGGTGGTGCCATTTTGAGTTATGGTTAAAATTTGAAGCCATTTGAAAAGATTTGACCCATTTCGAATGAAGTTTCATAGTTAAAGTTCGTAGGAGATCAAACACTAATTTTGTATAAGTTGTGTAATTTTGTGTAACAATGTAAGTATTGTCCTAAACACCCTTTATATACTATTATACACTTTTATATAAGATTTGTATATTGTGTAAAGTAAGTGTATAATATTATATAATGTTGTATAACATTATGTTATACGGGGTGCAATATAAAAATATAGGTTATGTGGATATAATATTTTTATATTAGCTTGTATATTTTTGTAAGTCGTATTAATTTTTGGGTGAATGTAATCAAGGAGTTTTAGACCAATAAGAATCTAGCAAAAAAATTTATACAAGAAAGAGATCCATTTGGCTTACATAATGTTTGATAAATTCCAAATGAAGCAAAAAGTTTGGTGTGCTAAAATTGCCACACAATAAATTACATCACCAAATTAAAAATAGATGTGTGTGTGTGTGTATATATATGGAAACAATACATATCCTTTTCTAATATTTACTAATCCCTTTTGCAACTTTGTAGTTGAAAAGTTAGGTATCCTAATTTCATTTTATCATATAAAGTACTTATTCTAAAATCTAGAAATAATTAAGATTTGATTTTTAATTATTATATATGAAAGTGAAAAGTATGTCTTGATCATAATTTTAAAAAGTTTTTATTGATTTCAAATATATTTATAATTTGTGTGATAAATAAATTATACATGAAGAAGATTATCAATGTTGATACTAAAGTTTGTTATCATGATAAAATAGTCAAAGCAATGAAAAAGAACATAAACCAACAAATTATTTATCAAAAAAAAAAAAAAAATTGGGTGAGATACAACAAATAATTACATAATTTAAATACAATTATTTATATCATCTAAGTAGATATAAAATTTATCTTAATGTTAATTTATATTGTTTAACAATTTTGTTCTTCTTATATATAGTTATATTGATTGATCGCGAAACACACTTGAATAACACATATACACACTAAATTAGTGTGTATATATATAAGGCATCTTAGTAACACAATTTTTTTGCCACTTAAATTTTCACTTGATCCCGCTTTTGGAATTATGTACATTAAGCACTTAATTAATAAAAGATACAATTAACTAATGGTTAGGAATTATATCTGCTGTCTGAGAAACTTCATTACATAGGTACAATATATTGCACGATTTTGATAAAATAAAGTAGACTTTACGAATCCACCAATCGTGAATATTGCAACGGGTTTAAAAAGCAAATTTGAATGCCCTCTTTGTTTCCCTGAAATGACTTGTCCAACATGACTTGACACGGTTCAACAACATGTTGGGAGAGGCTACAAGTTTCTATTTTTAATTAACATGAGTCATAAAAAAGACACACAAATTTTTAAAAGTTTAAGTTCTATTTATTGGCTGTATAAACAATTATTTCTATAATATGATCATATAAAAAGTTGATGCATAATTTTCTAAAATATGCATTACAAGCAATTTCTATGATTTTCCCAGGGATAAGCTCGGAGAGTGTATGAACGATTTTGCTGGGTTTGTTTAGATTCATGTTTGTTGTTGTTGGTGTGTTGCAGGAGCTTCGGATAGCAGCCAAGTAGTCCATCGTGATTCTTTCAACTTTCTTGTTACAACTTCAGTTGAGGTGAACCCACTTAGTCGGATCATGGCTTCTACTTTCTCTTTAGTAGACTTATACTTATTCAGCTGCGTTCATATTTTATATTCAGATTAATAGCTTCATGACTTAGCCGTTTTATGGGGATATTCAGGAAGACTCGGTATTTGTATTTATGTTTCTGCATCTACTTTTATATATTGTGATTATTAGAGATATTCTTCCTTGGCTATTATTCAACATGTGTAGCTTAGGAGGTTCTCCTAATAGGTAGTAGCTCGTCGGATATAACCTCTGTAAATTCAAGTTAAGATTTTAAACTCATCTAATACTCGTTGTTAGATCAGACTCATCTAAATAGGTGAGTCTGGTTTTCAATTCTTCAATCATTCGTAATTTCGAGCACCATAAAAAAAGTTATGTATGTTTTCCTATAGGAGTCACAACACATAGCCCATTGTGACTAGGCTGTTGTGATGGAAGACGTGCCCACGCGTTAGTGGATTTGGGAAAAGTGGGGAAAATATATTCTAAGTGTGGCTGACATGCTTGCGTTTAACGTGATAGACCACGTGATGCAATCCCTATCACGTTGAAAGTCAGCACGATGGGCGGTGTGGCGTGACGCCCACTACGTGCAATGGCTAGCACGACATATCGAAAGTCTATTCCAGATCAACTCGGACAATGTGTTTATAAATACAATTTTAGCTCGAGATTTTTATCCCACTATGTTTTAAATGAATTTTCTTAGAGAAAACATCCTAAGCTTCTCTTAAACATCTAAAGTGAGCTTTTTACTCAATCTCCATGTTTTTATGCTGACAGCAAGGATTAACACACAAATCCTTATTCTAATCATAAATTCTAAGAGTTCACTTCAAGATCATTGAAGGAGGATTTCTTGGGAATTCTTTCTGAGTTAAGTCCCCGCTTAATTAAAACTATTAGATGGATAATTAGAGTTCATGTAGCATATTGAAGGGCACCCATAATCGTTGGGTGATTCTCGGAACAAAGTATGAACTCCGCCCTATAACATAGAATATGATCATGAAGTATGGAAATTCATGAGGTCGATTAATGTTCTAAACTTTATCATCATAATTGATTCCAGAACCATCATTGCTACAGGAAGCATTTCTGCGGGTCATTTCTCGAAAATTCGCACAAATATCGGAACCACCGAGCAAGGTTTCGAATCCTCCAAGTGGATTCAAACGGCTGCGAGCAACGAGTAAGCATTTCTCCCTTCGAACTCTCGGAAATTGTAGGTTTCCGGCGGAATTTAAGAAGAGTTGAATTATGGTTATTATTATTATCCAAAAGATATCATTGTTTGCCGAATTAAATATTGAAAATGGCCTTATTCTCTAGCGTAAGGACTACAGTTGAGTGGAAGCTGCCGATTCTGAGTTGAAACTCTTCGGTCAAACCAGAATCGACATTAGAGGCATGTTAAGGCTTATTCCTTCGGCAAAGTTATTCTCGTCGTATAATGATCGACCTATGTTTCGAACGTAGACAACGATCCTACATGTTGTAATTAGCTGGAATCAATAGATTGTGACTACATATGTTGTGGCTAACTTCAAAAAGTATGTTAAGAGTATATTGCGGTATCCACTTCTCGGGGAAAGAAGATGTTAAGTGTGATTATGCTAGCGGCGTCATAGAAACCCCTCTGCCTTTCATTCCCTTTGTGTTAGTAGAATTGATTTTCTTGTCATGCTAGGCTTTAGAAGTGTGTGTCTGATATTTGTTGGGGCTGAGTTAGTGAGTTTGGACAACATGGCGCAACCGGGCGATATAACTATTAGTTTAGCGCCTATGTTGTTGTTAGTAAGCGCGCGCCCAGAGGAAGATAGCGTACCTTAATGTTTGCGGGCCGAAATTTGGATAGGAAGGTCATACCCAGCAGAGTCGTGGCTTCAGGATTACCTAGTGAATTGGTGACAGCCCGTCCTCTAGTTAGTTACTGCCATTATTTGTTAGTTTCGGTCAATTTAGTGCTTGTCATACATGAAGTTACCCCAAATATGCAAGTGTGAGATAGACCTAGGTACCTTAAGGAGGGAACAGCCAGTGGTGGATGATCTGAGGCCAATGCCTCAACTTGCTCTTATAAGATACTCAGGTATAGGTTTCCGTGAGTGGTTAAGTCCATATAGATTTACCTACGAAGTTAAGAGTCGTCCCGGCAAAGACATAGGGAATCTGAACGGACCAAGTTAAGGTCTCGGGGACTAGAACTATGTTAGTGCGGTATTACCTTCAAGCTAAATTATAGTAAGTTGTCCGTGAAAGGTTAGGGGCTGACTGCTCAGGAGCATGTCCGATTATTAGCCCAGCCCTACAGTTGTTTTAAGTAAGAAACTAAGTAATTGGTCATGCTGACCTCCACGGTTCACTTATGAAGTTATTGTTGTCCTAGCATGACATTCGAGTATCATTGACCTCCAAATCTCTCCCTACCCGGTCTAGACCATTATAAGTTATGATCGCTATCAGGATCTTCTGATCAAATGCAGGCACACGGGATGTACTTTGTTAGCGATTCTGAGAGTCCACGACTCGGATACAACTACGAGGCAGAGGCTCGATTCACGAACCCAGGGGACCAGTAGGTTAGCTATAGTTTCCTGTGAGCCATATTGACCATATTAGGGGTATATAGATTGGAGTGTGCTCTCCAGGAGCTTACGGGGGCCTCAGGCAGGTTATTTTTGTGCTGGTTGTACCTTCGGGATTATAGGGCCAAATTCACGTTCTTGTTTATATTCTTGCCCGCTAGTTATAGCTTATGAGTGTATGGTTGCACAATCTTAGTTCATATACGTGTAGTGTTTTGTTAGATGCAGGTTAAGGATAAGAAAGCTTACAGGTTAATTTTTTCCCCTTCTTGACTTCCAGTTCTTTATCAGCTTCTATTTAGTCTTATTTACTGCCTTACATATTCAGTACTATTGTGCGATGCCCAACTATGAGGCGTTGTATACTGCGAGTTTAGACGAGACGAGGTTTTAGGATCTCAGTATAGTTCAGAGTCGGTAGTTCGACCATCTACTTTTTTCGGAGTTTCCAAGTTGTAAAGTTATCTATTTTCTATTTGTTCAGCATTTGGGTAAGTAGGGGCCTGTCTAGACCAATATCTTTCTCTGAGAGCTTGCATATGATGGTATTTCGTTAGTTGGTTGTTGTTGTCCATGTGGGGCCTAGTATAGCCTGTTTTCGTTCCTGTTATAACTAGACCGCATGATGATCTTGTCGACCCGCATAGGATCCCTTTTAGTTCTGTATTGAGTGGGTTAGCTATTTTCTTTTATAGGTCTTTGCGTGGCCTTGTCGGCCGTCTTGTATTTACAACCAAGATATAGTAGTTTGATTTCTTGATTATGTATCGCTGGTAGGCACCAGCAGTAATGTCCGCCCATCCAAGTCAGCCCAGATCCCCAATGTGGCATTAGGTGCAGTCATGCACTCCCAACATGGCGTGACAAACTTGCTATTTATTAGACTTCATGAGCCCACCTTTGTTGCTCTGTAAATACCATTGATTATCTTTACTACCTTATTAGTTTTTGAGTTGCATCTCGACTTATTTTATTTATTCATAGAAGATCCATAGTCGTGGGAATTTGTTTAAGTCATTGGTTGACATATTGGGCGCATTATTTCACTAGTTGACATTTATATCATAAACTTTCGCATTTATGTTATTATTTTATTTAATATTTATTGATCTTTTTATGCATAGTAAAACTAATTAATAATAAAAGAGGCATATGATGAGGTGTGGTATTTCTATAAGGTGCTTCAGATGTGGTTCCATACCATTATATTGCTGTTGTGCCAATATTGAGTTTGGGGCATGACATGTTTTGGTATCAAAGCTAAAGGTCTAGAAGTGTACTAGGATCTATAATTGGAGCTATTTCTAGTGGAGTCTTTCTCTTGCAGCCTAATCACCTAAAGATCGAAGGCTCAAGACATTAATAGGTGGTTCTCATTCTTCTTGATTATATATATTATGTTGTAGAGCTTGGACTTCTCTTAGGATTGTTCTAATATGTTTCTTATAAGTGTCTAACACCCCACATTTTTGGTAGTGACTTAGTTGTTAAGTAAGGAGCATACAAGCTAAGTTTTATCACTATTACATCATCCAACAATGTAATGTTGGGACAATAAGGTTGCAAATATTGGTGAAAGTATCAAGAAATTAATATATGAAGGTGATTGAAGTATTAAGTATAAGTTGAGGCCAAAATAAGAGACTTAAAATGAAAGTTTAAGTTATAGAAGTTCATTATTGGCTAAATATTTTTAATGTTCTTCATATCTAGTCTAACTTTGAATTAGCATATCTCTTAATATATAGAGAATAAGATGTCCTAGTACCCATCAAATTATAGGTATTTGAGTATAGTTTTCAGCGAATCAAACTGTTCGACAATTGGACATCGAAGTAAAGATTATGTGTATTCTATTACAAGTTGTTAGGACCTCACATTGAAGCTCGCTGAGTGAGGTCTAGAGCAAGCAGTCTCTCTTTGAATTTGCTGCGCGAGCGGTACTAAAGGCATTGTCTACCACATATGTGTCTTTGATTGTTAAAATCATCTGGTATATTTTTAGAACAAGTCCAACAACTATTCTCTCCATAAAAGCATCATATATTGATAAAATTGAAGAGGAATCATAGATCCGAGCTTAGTTTCGTGAATCCATTGGCTAGTACATATCATTTCGTCGGTTTGAATTCGTTGGTGGCTATTTTGAAAGAGAGGCTGTTATCATATTTTGGTACAACCACAAGTTTAATTCACTAGCTAGATATTTCCCTAACGTTATACGCTATGCGAGATAGAGTACATCGGTTTGTAAAGGCCTTGGGGAACAATTGATCAAGGATTGTATAGCAATGTCTATGTAGGAAGTTATAGGTATTTCTCGATCCAAGCATTTGCTCAAACAGTAGAAGATCTCACTTATCGGATTCGAGATACATATAGAAAGAGGGAGCAAAACAAGATAACTTAAAATCTTGGGTCTTATAGAGAGTCTTGCGGTGATTTCAAGCCCCACTTTATAGATAGTCAGCTCCTTGAGTAGTGCCCTTTGACTTTAGGGGTAGGGGTATGATCACTTTGCTCAATCCAAACCCCGCTCAGAGTTGAGGCCCTTCCAGCTCTCATCATCGGGCGTACATGGTAGATGAGACCACCTTCTTGCCTTATTTTTTTGTGTGTAAGGCACATCTTGAATTATAGGAGCATGATATTAGAAGTGTAGTTCAGTTGTGACCCGAATGAGTAGTTGCATATGAACAGTTGGGGAAAGTAACAAGCACAAAAACGTGGAATTAGAGTTCAAAGAGCTTGAGAATTCCTCGGTTTGAGTCCTTACGCTATTCAATGGTTTGATCCTAATAAGGACCTTGGGGATTTCATTGACTAACTTTATAGTGCTACGAGTTATGCATGCTACGGTAGAGCAATAGAGCTGGTGAACTACCATTTCACTCTAGGGCAGGCTCGCACAGGAGGCTGAACTGCAGTGCACGGGTTCTACAATTCAACGAGGCATAGTATGCAAATAGCCAATCCATGCCGAGGATAACATCAAGTGGTCATGGCTAACTCTACTAAATCCGCCGAGGTGACTTTTTGAAGGACCGTGACCGAGAAGTTTCTACACACCCGTCTAGCTACAAATTGAATCACCCACTAGAGTAGAAAGCGAGAAGGCATCGACAAGATTTTGAGGCCCACGACTCAGAAAGCTCATAACATACCAATGACTACATCGAGGAGATCTCCTTCTCTGGCGGGATGCTAGGGCATAGAATCTGTTTTGGCACTGTCCACCTATGCTAGTAGAAGCATCCTACCGAAAGGGACGTGCTACTAGAGCTCTTTGAACTAGTGGGTGAGATTACGAGGCTCCACCATCGCTGATCTGTTTGAAGGGCAATCTACGAGCCTGTGTTCGAGTTTGTCACACTCGAAACAAGCATCTTAACTAACTAAACACCTTTATGGGTAGTTCCTGCCACACTTTGCACAGGCTAGAAAAGTACGGTGTCTGAAATGCTCCCACGAGCCCCTCGAGCACGACGGCTCTACCCCTCTAATCACGTTTGGGTCGGGACGGGACACTAGATGATGATGGTGTAGGGGCTAAAGATCTCTTGTGTTATACCCCGAGAACTCAAAGATCAAGCCAGGAGTTGAAATGGGGAAAAGATGAAAATTCCGGTTGCGGGCGCGGGCGAGTCATTGGACAACTTGTAGAGACCAGCCTACAAGTCGTCCCGGGTGGTGGGAAGTCTGGGGAGGAGCAGGAAGTCAGAGGGATAAGGAGTCACGAGGCCATTGGGAATAACTTGTGGTCGAACACCACGATTCGTTAGGTCAATCGTGGGGAGGAGGTGCATGGGAAATGGAAGAATTAGACCGGAGAGAACTTAACGGGAGGAGGCCACGACTCCGTCATGTCAAGCAATGAGTCATGAGGTGCGTCATTGGATGATATACAAGTAAATTGGTATAAGGAGGCAGTATACTTTACGATTGGTGACACGAGTCGTGGTCACCACTAATGATTGTTATGTCCATTGTTAAGAGCCCCAAGAGTTTGACAAGCGGTGTACCCAATGAGCAAAGTAACGAAGATCATCTGGGCGTAACGAGTCATCAAGTCACCCGTTAGGGTCACCTGATAATTATTTTCTGCGAAGTAGTAAGGGCCTTTTCATAATTTCCTAAGATCCTAAGGCCTAAGCGCGACGTTTTGGGTTATTAATAGGAAATTTAAAGGGGGTTAAGTTCAAATTTCACTTCATTCATGCATGTAAGAATAGTGAGAGATAATCAAGGAAATTCTAGGCTCTTCTCTTAAATTCTTCCAATTTCATTCTTGGGTAATCAAGGAAAGTTAAGAATCGGATATTTTGGTATGTAAGGCTATTGATGGGTGATTTCTTCCACCCATACCCCCTCTATGAAATTTACAAAGATTTCAACAAAAACTCATGGGGTTTTAAATTTGATTTACTTTAAACTTTAATGATTTGATTATGTGTTTTTGATTTTAAATCTTATCATAATCTGTGGGATTTAATCGGCTTTGTGATTTAAATTGGTATTATATTATTGATGTGGAAGTTCTATGTATTTAAGCCTAATTATGCATTTTCCATGAGATCATAAATCGATTTATGATATATTTACCCATTGATGATATCTATAAGACCGGCGCATGAATTATGATTTAAATCATTAATTTATTTGTTACCCATTATGATTTTATAAAATTCAAGCTATATACTTGATCTACAAGTGTGACTGAACCTTATGGTCATGAATTATGTTTTTAGCCGACTCACGGGCCTTGATTCTTAGCTGGATTCATGTATGTACAAGCATGTTTATGATTATCATGATTTAAACGCTTATGAATCCATGCATGTTATACTATGAGCACTATATATATATATGTTTTTGAAGTAGTATCGAACCTTTGAGTAGGTTGGGACCTCATATGGAGATTTGTCCCTGACCCAAGCGTCTCTTTCATGGTGATATCACACTTTCATGGTTCTATCCTGGTACAGGTACGAACACCCTCCCGGAGCTAGGGTATAAGTCGGGCTTCATGCTATTCAGTAACTTTTTCTATATGGGGTATGTTGGTTAAGAGAATCTCCCTTTTTCCTCATGATTTGTAAGTTTATGAGTATATTATCTCAATTTATGTTCAATAAGCTACTCTTTAATTATGAGTAATATTGCATTACGAATGTTTTGAAAACTATGAGCGCTTATGTTATATTATGATATTAGCATGAAGTCTTACTCTTATGATATTTATGAGTTTTTATATTTTTTAAATGTCCATTTTACTTACCTTGCATTCTCGGTATTTTCACATTATTTACCATATTTTCTATGTTGTATTGTTTCATGATACGGGACCGGCTCTCGAGCTCACCCTCCTCAGTAGCTTCTCAGAGTTTTCTATCAGCTTATTTGGTGGATCCTCATTTTCCAAGGGCCATATGTTTAGACTCTATTGTTTCTCTTTCAGTTTAGTAATCGTAGGTTAGTTGGGAGTTGTCCCATCGGCCGTCTTGTCATGATTAAGAGATTTTCAGACTACCATTTGTTTTCAGCCGTCATGGTGGATTATGTATTGTCCCTTTTTTTGTATTTATTACATGTTAATGTTTTCTTATGTTAAGTCTTTGAATTATGTGATTTAATTATATGTATGCTCATGCCATGGGTTGACTTGGGGTCTCTTAGGGCTCCTTATTCCGTGTCTAGATCCTGGGTGTACGTTCAAGTCGTGACAAACCTGGTACCAGAGCCATAGGTTTGAAGTGATAAAGGGTGTCACAAAGCGTTAAGTATAGTCTTTTTCATGGGTGTGAAGCGCGCCACTGATGATGAAGAAATGTTCCCTTCTTTCATGATACGTATTAGATCGACAAAAGTCCTTACCCTTTTTTAATTCGTGCTATTAGCGTTTGCAAAATCATGCTTCATGCAGAGTGAATGCCAGAAGAAATGGTAATGGCAATGATCATGAGGATGTCCATGCTGGTGAGCATCCCAGCCAAACCCCCACCCGTTCGAGGAGTACGCACCGAGCCACATTTGCCCACGCTAAGTTTAGGGCAGCCATTTAGATGCACATGCCATGATTGCCCGGGTTCAGAATCGGGCGATGGCGCATTTCCCTCAGAATGGGAATGCAACGGCAGCTAGGGTGAGGGATTTCTTGAGGATAGTCCCTCCTGAGTTCACGAGACGAGAAGGTGGACGGATCACACGATTTCATAGAGGAAGTGCAGTCACCCAAGTTATGGGGAACAATGGAGAATGTGTTGACTTGACCTCCTACCATCTAAAGGGTAGCTCACATATGGTTTAAGAAATGGAGAGATGCCAGGGAAGTGGGTGCAGGCCTGATTGGTTGGGAGGGTTTCACGCGACATTTTGGATCGATTTTTTCCCTCGGGAGATAAGGGGCTTCAAGCGGCGAGTTGTTGGTGAAGTAGGGAAATATGTCCGTTCAGGAGTATGCATCGGAGTTTACCCGACTATCCAAATATGCTCGAGTTGGTGGCGGACGAGAGGGCTCGGGTGAGTCATTTTTGTGCATGGGGTGGAGGAAGTTACTTGGACAAGGATTGAAGGATCGCCATGCTTCATCGGGACATTATTTTCCCGTGTTGTATTGCATGCACAATAGATAGAGTTTGTCTACAGGAGGCGAGAGGGAGGCCAAGGGCGGGCCGACGGAGTATGGGGTTTCTCGGGTCGGTCGGGGAGTGGACAGCGTCGAGGCTGTCGGCCACGGAATCATCACTCCCGGCCCCATCATCGGCCGATGCGCCGTCGAGTTCGGGAGAGGAGATCGGGAGGAGCGGAGCTTCGGGCTCGAGGGATCGGGGTAGCATGCGAGGTGAAGCGCACTTTTCCAGCTGTGCGAAGTGCAGAAAGAATCATCTTGGAAAGGTGCTTGGTTGGCTCGATGCGTGTTTAGTGTAGCCCAGCCCAATCACGGACTCGGATTGCCTCAGTAGATCGAAGTCGCGGGACCGATGCGATAGTAGTTGGATTCTGCAGCTCCGGCCTTTTGCCCCCTCGGCAGGGTGCCTCTACTAGTTCAGGCGGTCAACACCAAGAAGCTGGTTTTATGTAGTACCCCACCCGGGAGTAGGAGGCTTCCTTGGATGTGGTCTATTGGTATGTTGCAAGTCTTCATATTAATGCTTATTCCTTGTTAGATCCAGGAGCTGCTTTGTCTTTTGTGACCACAGCTATATTGCTATTAGTTTTGGAGTTAGCCTAAAATCTGTCAGAACTGTTCTCGATCTCTACTCTAGTCGGTGATTCGGTTGTAGCTGGCGGGTGTATAGAGTTGCCCATTACGGTATTGCATAATGTTACCTCCACAGACTTAGTAGAGTTAGCTATACTGACTTTGACATTATTTTGGATATGAATTGGTTGTTTGCATGTTACGCTTTAATAAATCATAGGACCCGTGCGGTGGAATTTCGATTTCAGTGAGTCGGTTTTTGAGTGGAAGGGTAACTCGCGCTATACCCGGTAAATGAGTTTATTTCGTATCTTAAGGCCGGAAAAATGATATATAAGGGCTGCATGTATCACCTAATTAGGGTTAAGGATGTATAGTTAGAGACCCTGAATATCAGAATAGTTCAGTGAGTGTGTAGTATCCGAAGGTTTTAAGATGATTTGCCAGTGTTCCTGGGAGAAATTGATTTCGGCATTTGATCTCTTACCCGATAGGCATCCCATCTCCTATTTCTCCCTACAGTATGGCTCCAGCCAAAGGCTAAAGGAGTTAAAAGATCAGTTGAAGGACTTGTTAGATAAGGGCTTTATCAGGGCGAGCAAGTCTCCATAGGGTGCACCGGTGTTATTTGTGGGAAGAAAGATGGTTCCCTTCGCATATTAATATTGATTACCGGCAATTGAAAAGGTCATATCAAGAATAGGTACCGCTTTACCCGGGATTGATGATTTGTTTGACCAGCTCAAGGGTGCAAAATGTTTTTCCAAGATTGATCTCAGGTCCGGGTATCACCAACTCGGGGAGTTGTGACAACATCCTAAAAACCGCCTTCAAGACTCGGTATGGTCACTATGAATTTGTTGTTATGTCTTTTGGACTAATCAATTCCTAACTGGACCTAATGAACAGGGTATTCAAGCAATATCTAGACATGTCCGTGATCGTGTTCATCGATGATATCATATATACTCTCGGAGCAAGGGAGGAGCATGCCGCTCATTTTGAGAGTAGTGTTGTAGACTCTTAAGGATCATCGGTTGTATGCCAAGTTCATTAAGTGCGAATTTTGGTTTGACTCCGTGAATTTCTCAAGCCATGTGGTATCGAGTGAGGCATAAAGGTAGATTCTCGAAAGATTGAAGCGGTAAAGAAGCTGGCCCCGAACCGATGGGTCTTGATCATTGAAGTTTCTTGGGCCTGCGAGGCTACCTAGAATTCGTATACGGTTTCTCATCTATTGCAACACCTTGATCAAGTTGACTCGAAGAAGGTAAGTTCCATGGTCAGGCTTGTGAAAATCTTCCAAGAGTTGAAGACTCTACTCACTTCAACACAGTGTTGACCCTACCCAGGTACCCGATGGTTTGTAGGTGTATTGTGTAGCCGAGAATCGAACTTGGAGTGTGCTAATGCAATATGGGAAGGTGATAGCATACGCCTCAAGACGGTTGAGTCCCATGAGAGAAATTACCCGACCCATGATCTTGAGTTGGCCGCGGTGGTGTTCGCATTGAAGATATGTCGGCATTACTTGTATGGGGTACACGTGGATGTGTTCACAGACCACAAGAGCTTGCAATATGTGTTCATGCGAAAGATCTCCAATCTTCGGCAAGGAAGTGGTTGGAGCTACTCAGGACTATGATATGAGTGTCCTATTACCACTGGGGAAGGCTAATGTGGTAGCGGACACACTTCGTAGACTCTCTATGGAGAGTGTGTCCCCGTGGATGAGGGAAGGAAGGAGTTAGTTAAAGATGTCCATAGGCTTGCCGGGTTAGGAGTTAGATTGGTCGACTCAATCGATGGTAATGTCGTTATGCAGAATGGATCAGAGTCATCCTTGGTGGTGGATGTGAGAAGCTGGGCAAGATGAGGATCGATGTTTGTTAAAAAATTAAAAGAAGTCGTTCGGAGTCAAAAGGTTGAGGTCTTATCCCAAGGGAGATGGGGGTGTTGCGATACCGTCGACTATGTGTTCGGATGTTGATATTAATTTGTAGTATCATATATTTCATGAGGCACATGGATCCGTACTCTATCCATCTGGGTGCCACCGAGATGTATCATGATTTGAGGGAAATATATTGGTGGGGCGGCATGAAGAAAGGATTGCAGAATTTATAGCCAAGTGCCAGAAGCTGTCAGTAAGTGAAAGTCGAGCATCAAGGCCGGGGAGGGCGTACTTCCCAGGATATTAGCATTCCCACTTAAAGTGGGAAGAGATTAACTTGGATTTCATTGCAGGCCTTGACTCGCCGATAATATGACTCCATTTGGGTGGTGGTCAATAGGTTGACCAGCTTCACACTTTCTGCGATCAAAACTTCCCGCGATTCCCTTGGATGATTATGCCAGTTGTATATTCGGGAGTTGGTTAGACTTCATGGGTGCTTTTCTATTATCTTAGACCGAGGTACTCAATTTACCTCTCACTTTTAGCGGTCTTTTCGAAGGATAAGTTAAACTCGGCACAACATTTCATCCGCAAACGGATGGTCAGAATGTGGAGCAGACAATCCAGACTCTCGAGACATTTGAGAGCCTGTGTGATGGACTTTAAAAGAAGTTGGGATGATCACTTTCCATTGATCAAGTTTGCTTATAATAACAACTATCACTCCGGTATCCAATGGCACCATTCGAGGCTCTCATGGGCGGAGGTGTAGATCTCTCATCAGATGGTTTTGAGGTTGGTGAGGCAACTATGACAGGGGGCTGGGTCGGTTCACGAGGATATGGTGAAGGTTCAGTTGATAAGGGATAGGCTGAAAGCTGCCGAGTCGTCAAAAAGTCATATGCTGGTGTCGGGAGGAGAATTGGAGTTCGAGGTGGATGATTGGTATTTACGAAGGTGTCTCCCATTGAAGGGAGTCATGCGATTCGGACAGAAAGAGCGCCCCTCTGTAATTTGGTCCTATTGTGTTATGAGAAGAATTGGTAATTACAGCGTATGGTTGGACTTGCCATCGAGTTATCTTCTGTGCGTCCCATGTTTCATGTGTCGCTTTTGAAAAGATGTTTGGGTGATCCATCTTTAGTTGTCACAGGTGAAAAGCGTTGGTGTGGGAGATAGCACTGATTATGAAGTGGTTACAATATTGAATCGCGAGGTTGGAGGCTTAGGAATAAAGAAAGTAGCGGTGAAGGTGTTATGGAGCTTGACATGTTGAGGAGCTCGTGGGGCGCGAAGCGGCCATGATGGCTAAATACCACTCCTGTTCTCTACCGGCTTAGTTTCAATTTGAAATTGTCGGTTTTTACGCTAATTCTCTAGTGGTTCCATGTTCGATTCATGTGTGCAAGTTTGATTTATGTTATGATAGATGTATGTGATGGCCGGATTCGGTTCGGCTATGTAGTTCTTTTGGAGGTAGCCATTTCGCAGTTTCATTTAAATAATTAGTACTTGCATATGATGATTGCATGTTTCTAAGGTTTCTGTGTGTTTCTAACATTCGAGGAAAAATGTTCCCAAGGAGGAATTGTTATACCTCGAGAACTCAAAGATTGGATCGGGAGTTGAAATGGAAAAATTTGAAAATTCCAGTTGCAGGAACATAGCGAGTCGTTGGACGACTCATGAGACCAACCTCACGAGTCATCGGGTGGCTTGTGGGGAAGGGAGTAGGAAGAAGCGGGGAAATCGGAGGATAAGGGATTTGCAGTGTGTAGGAAAGACTTGTGTGGTCGAACACCCGCAGTCGTTAGCGGTGTGATGAGGAGGAGGTGTATGGGAAATAGAAGAAGAGGTCAACCAGTGAACTTAACGGGAGGAGGCCATGACTCATCATGTCAGGAAATGAGCCGTGAGGTGCGTGGTTGGATAATATGCCAAGTAAATTGGTATAAAGAGGCATTATACTTGATGATTGGTGACCACAGAAATTAGAGTAATTCTGCCGCTGTCATTATGTCCATCTTTATGAGCCCTAGGAGTTTGACAAGCAGTGTACCCGACTTGAGCCAAGTAGCAGAATAGTCTAGGGCGTAGCAGGTCATCAAGTCACTCGTTAGGTCACTGTGATTATTTTACGCGAAATAGTAAGGGCCTTTTGATAATTTCCTAAGATCTAAGACTAAACTATGACGTTTTGGGTTATGAATAGGGAAATTTAAAGGGGTTAAGTTCAGTTTCTCTTCATTCATAAATGCAAAATAGTGAGAGGTGACCAAAGGAGATTCTAGGCTCTTCTTTTCAATTCTTCCAATTTCATTCTTAGGTAATCAAGGAAGTTAAGAATCCAGATATTCCTAGGTATGTACGACTACCAATGAGTGATTTCTTCCACACCCACACCCCTCCTCTATGATTTTTACAAAGATTTCAACAAAAACTCATGTTGAATTTGATTTACTTAAACTCTAATGATTTAATTACTGTTTTGTGATTTTAAAAATTAAAAAAACAAAAAAAACATGTAATTTAATTAAAATTAATAATTTAAATTAATTATAATATTGTTGATTTGAAAGTTCTATGTATTTAAGCCTAATTATGCATGCCCCATGATGAATCGATTTATGATCTACTTACCCATTGATGATATCTATAATCCCAGCATGAATTATGATTTAAATCGTGAATTTATTATGTTATCCATTATGATTTTATGAAATTCAAGCTATATGCAAGATCTACAAGTATGTACGAACCTTATGAATCATGAATTATGTTTTTGGCTGACTCACTGGCCTTGATTCATGGCTACTTCACATATGTACAAGCATGTTTATGATTATCTTGTTCAACTAACTCCTTAGATCACCACTGTCATACCATGAGCACTATATATATATGTTTTGGGAGTAGTATCGAACACCGAGTAGGTTCGAGGCCTAGGTTCTACCCCGGATCTAATAAACTACGTGCAACCGTAGGTATGTTAGGATCTCCTATGGAATTTGTCCCATCTGACGGCCTTTTTCATGTGATATCACACTTTCATGGTTTTACCCTTGGCAAGGTACAAACACCCTCTCAACTAGGGTCACAAGTGGGGCTTCATGTTTGCTCATTTGGAGTATGTCGGTTAAGAGAATCTCCCACTGTTCCTCATGATTTAGGCATGTTTATGATTATGTATATTGGCTCAAGTTATTTTCAATAAGCTTTCCTCTTATGATTATGAGTAATATTGCATTACGAATGTTTTGAAAACCTTGAGTCTTACATTATATTATGATGTTTATGAATTCTTAATCTTATGAATTTTATGAATAAAAATTTATGAGTTTTTATACGTTTTAAATGTATTTTACTTACCTTGCATACTCACATTCCACGTACTGACCACATATTTTCTGTGTTGTATCGTTTCATGATACAAGACTCGGCTCTCAGGCTCACCCTCCTCATGTTCCGAGGGCCATATGTTCAGAATTTATTGTTTCTCTTTCAGAATCTTAGGGTTAGTTAGTTGTCCCATCAGGCAGGTCTATCATGATTAGAGGCTTTTGGACTACTAGTTGTATTCGGTCGTCATGGTGGATTATGTATTGTCCTTCTATGTATTTATGACATGTTTACGTTTTAAATTATGTTAAGTCTTCCACTTATGTAATTGAATTAGATGTATGCTCATGCCATGGGTTTGACTTAGGGTCTCGGGGCTCCTTGTCCGTATCTACAATCTAGAGTGTACCTTGAGTCGTGACATGCGGGTGGGACTGGCGGCCCGGTGCCCACTAGGCCTCGACTGGGATAATTCGATGCTACCAGTACTGGCCCTCTTGGCCTCTCTCTCCCCCGCTCACTTATCTGTACCGCCTCCATTTGCTTGGCATACAGGACTATCTGAGCAAAGTCTATTTCCTGGAGAAGCATCGCGGCCCGGCAATCACGACCAAGTAGCCTACTATCCCATGTATGAACCTGCTCGGGCCTCTAATCCACCTCCAACTTAGGTGCATACCTGGAAAGACGTGTGAACTCCAAGGCATACTCCTGAACCGTCATCTTTCCTTACATAAGATTCACAAACTGAACCGCTTTTAGCTCGTCTCATGAGGGAAGAACCGATTAATAAAGGCTGCATAAACCTCATCCGAACTGATAGGGCTGCTCCAACTGCCCTATTATCCTTCACTGTTTGAACTAAATGTGTGCGACCTCCTTCAACTGTTTATGAAATTCCAAATCGGCACATTCCTCTCCAGTCACTCATAATCTGGGTTATCTTAAGAATCTCCTCAATAATTCATGTGGATCCTCGTCCACCTTCGAGCCAAGGAACTCGGGAGGATTCATCACCAGAAAGTCTCTAACCCTGGCTGTGTTACATTCCACTCTGAGGGACATGAGCCACTGCCTACTGATTGACCTGGGCAGCCAGGGCCTGGGCTAACATCTAGATGGCTGCCCTGAACTCTGCGTGGGCAACCGGCTCGGTATGTACTTTGCATGGACTGTAGTGGGCCCTGCTTGGTACTTTCTCCTATTGCCACCCTCGTAGCCATTTCTATTTTTATTTCTTCTATCTTTGACTTTGCATGGAGCATGATAACGTCCAAAATATCCTTCATGCAAAAGAATATATACACGATCGAAGTATTAAAACAAGTAACCCAACAAGTGTCGGGGTCGAATTTCACAAGGACTAGTGTGTCATAATTACAAGTGTCGGTTGAGAAATTTAAGTTAACTTGCACCACGTAGAGTTAACATTAAAACAAGTAAATTGTGGGGATTGGAATTTGCGGTGGATTATATTTGGTAATTTGGTTGAATAAAATAGAAAAGTAAGCAAGGTTGTCAACAAGAATGTGAAAGGCTAGAGGTGTGGTGTAGATGATATACTAACTAGATAGGGACATGCTAGGTCATCTTACAAGTTCAAGTAGTGTAAATAATCTCGGGAAGTGAGTAATTACAGCTCTTCAGTCTTATAACTACCTCTTACTAGAGTTTTATCAAACCTCTAGCCACTATTAGCTCAACCCGATCAGATTTGGATTAGTAGCTGCACTAATTTCTAGCTATTGGCTACTAATGAAGTGAGGCGCAATTTTAACTATTTCTAACCCAATTTCTAATCTCTCATTCATACCACTATTAAATTCTCTTTCAATGCCCAATTATTCTTTTACAAGCAACAATCAAGCAAGAACAAATAGACCTACATCATAATCAATGGATCTTCCATTATAATTGAAAGAAGAATCTAAACAGTTACACTTATTTAAACAATAGCCAGAAGATGACTCTGTATTACCTGCTCTAATTAAGTATTCATCATCACACACCTCTGGTTAATGATATATCTGCCATAATTAAATTCAAAAGCACATTCATCAATAAACTCATTGAATTTAATAACAAAAAGAGTAATAAAATCAAATCCACAAATAGTCTCCAACAATGGTTGTACCTTACTATTAAGAAGAAGAAGTAGAGAATCGTACTTTTAAAAGTATACCAATCAAAATCCCCTTTTCTCTGCTAAAGAATATTCTAAAGCTAAGAAAAGGAATATATGATGTGATATGCTCTCCTCTTCCTCCCCAGTACAAGTACTTTCTCTATGAAATATTTATATCCAAGAAAGTAGGGCATCTTCTATCTCTTTTTTGTCTTTAATTTTTACCCACCCGAGCATCATTAAAGTCGCCTTGAGCACCAGCGGTTGGCGGTTCAAATCCATGAACCACTGGGTACATTATGAGCATCGGCGGTTCATCCGGCGGTTCCTGCCAATCTCAATCTGTAGACCGCTGAGTTTCTGTTCTTCATTCGAGAGAATCAAATGGTATTCGGTGGTGGTCGGCGAGTCGCCATTGGAAACTCGCGTTTGGACGGTGGCATTTTTCCCCAGAGGTAGTAATAATCGGCCTTTGATCGGCATTTCATAGTTTCATCAGTGGACCGTAGATCTGCTCTCACTTCCTTCTTTTTGCTCCATTTTTGCTCTTTTCTACACATTTAGGCATCTGCACACAAAAAAGAATTCAAAAAAGAGCATAAAATCCATATAATCAACTCAAAAACTAAGTTAAAACTCCAAGCTTAGAGACTAATGAGTTGGTAAATTACCAACTCATCAAGCCCCCAAACTTGAACCATTGCTTGTCCTCAAGTAATGCAATTCTCATTCATTGAAAAACATGCCACTTCTACACAAAAATTAAAGGCACAACTTACCAATCACACGAGCTATGAAAACCCAAAAATGCTCACCAATCTCAACAAAAAGAGAAGAAATACCCCAAAAGACCAAACCAATGAGAGATATTTCAGTAGGCTACCACTTTTCACCAACAGGTTTATGAAAGTTCATTTAGTAAAACAAGGGCATTACTCAACCATGAAATACATATAGCATCTCAAGTCATAATCGGTGCACATTCAAAAGCTTGTCTTAGCGTTTACACTTCTCATGCCCTATTCACACATTAATTCTAAATGCACTTGTGTCCTCAAAAAGGGATGATGCCACTCACCGAAATAAGAATCCTATTATTTTGTCATGTAATCATTCAATTCACAAGGGATTGTTCGATAGAGACAATCACACTCACTCCACTAAAGAAGTATTCATGCACACACTTGACCCATAGGCTTTCCCTTCATGTAATTCGCCACTAATATAGAGTAGCTGCACTTAGAATCATTTAGGTCTTCTGGGTTGTGATGTAGGCTCGAGGTTAAGGATAGAATATGAATTTGGTTGTAGTGACTAGATCCTCCCTAAAGTTTTTGTGAACATATCTCCCAGCAACTCCTTCCCTCACTTCCACTTTGTTTGACTTCTTTCAATTGTTTATGACTTTCATTTCTCAATAACCCTCCTTATAACCCCTTTGTCTTTCATAACTAGCCTTATCACCTCAAGATGAAGCATTGATTCACACAAATTATTTTTATCTTTAAGTTATCCTTTTATGCATTTTGACACAAATGTGGAATTGCTACCTCAGCGAAATTCTGATTTCCCCTTTTTGCATACCCCCAAACTTAGGCTTTTGGCTCATTTTCCATTTTTATTATTCCCTTTTTCTTAGGCTTAAAGCCTCATTTCATCACTATATTATCACTAGCATGTAGGGAAGATGGGTGCCAAAGAGAGGTATTAAGAATGGTCTTAAGGCATGTGTGGTTACGAAAAGAAAGGGTCTAGGCTTAACGTTGGCTGACAAGGATCAATGCTCAAGGAGAGTATATGGGTGAAGTTTCTAGACAAGGAAGAAAGCCTAAAATCATGTTCCAGTACAACTACATCTATGATTTCTCCTTGAGTCACATTTGGGGTAAGTTATAGACAAGAAAGCCATGCATGAAACCATCAAAAATTCCTCACTACACAAGGCATCACCCTTAAAGTTTACAAGAATCATTTTCATCACAAGATTTCAATCTAGGACATCAAAGTAGGAAAATTCATAAGTCAAGCAAAAATTGACAAAATGCTATGCTATTGCATCAACATTTGGCCATTATCTTCATTCATGTCTCTTCCATTTCAATAATTTTGATGGTGCCTCTCAAAACAACTATAAGAGACTCAAAAAACAACATGACATTTTCTCTTAAGAATGTCGCCCTCAACCTATCCTCAGGAAATACCTTCGGTTGAAAACAAAAAAATAAAAATAAACAAAAAGAATGCTCCTTGAGAAAGAACCGTGGTCTAAAGAAAAATCTCGGAGTTTATTTACTACACTACCATTTACAAAGTCGGAAAAAAAACCAGAACTTGGGTCATTTCATGCAAAATTTCACCAATTTAAGAAAAGACCCCATTTAATCACTAACCATCAACTATCAAGAACTAAATCAAAATTAATACTAACAAAAAAAAAATGAGATGAAAAAATAAAATAAATAAAAAAACCTCAATTATCAATTCAATTTCAATTCAATTCAAATTCAAATTAAAAAAAAAAAACATCAATAAAAACATCCATCAATGACCCCATCATCAACTGCGCTCATCCCTCCCTCACTTAAGAGAGTACATTGTCCTAATGTTTGTATGCAAAAGGAAAGGGACAAGAAGCTCCCCTGGCGGTCATTCTTCCTCTATCACCACACCACCTGTGTGGCTTCACCCATCCCGGCAAAGTATCTCCCAGACCGTCGAAGAGATCATCAATAGGGCCCAGGAATTTGAGGAAGGGCAGTCGTTGCAGCATCTAGGACACTCATATTCGACACTTACGGTGATCGATTCTTCCACTCTTGCACCTCGGTTCGGAGGAGGTAACCCTTCAACCGCATCCACCCTTTTGCATAGTAGTGACACTCTCGTACAATGACTTGATCTCCTTTTTGATTGTTTGAGAAATGGGTGGGAGGCTCTTAGCCAATCTGCGAAGTTGGCTCTCGTTGGCCAGGTTGGTCATTTCCACATGTACGCTGGAGACCACTTGATTGCGATGATTGCGGAGAGATGCTCCCCGGCGAGGAATATTGCTTGAAGCTTGGCTTGTTTGGGATGGGGCACATTCAGCTCTGGGAGCTTGTGGTGATTGGTCCGACCCATGGGAAAGGATCTCTCGACTCCAAAGGCTTGCGAGTCTTTTTCTTTTCATTGTGGGTGCCTTGGCATATCTCTTTTGGTCAATGGCTATCATTTCTAAAACGGCTAGGGGTTTTGTCTCAGGAACAGAAGCACTCAGCTTGTGAGCAAAAGCTGGGAAATGAGGACACGTAGGGCATGGAAGTGCTAGATTGTCATGCCTTTCTCTTCATTTGTTGGGCGACAATCTCCCCCGAAGTTGATAGGGACTCCGAGTCATGATGCGAGCAATGAGAATAGCAGTTTCCAAGCTGACCCTCGCTCGTTCTTGGAGGATGATACGTCCACAAATAAAAATTCAACCCTGAAACTTGGCCTCGAACTTCAAATCATCGCGAGAGATTTCGCCACCCATGGTCCCAAAAGTGTCAATAGCAATGATTGGGGCTAACCAAGAAAATTGGTCTTTCATATCAACTACTCGGGCCATGTACTTCCATAGGATTTAATTTCATCTTCACAAAATAAGGAGTTAATGGCGGGGTGATGTCAACTCCACTCCCCTTACCACCAACTGATGGTAGGCATGGAAAAGTCATTACCTTTTCCCTTGTGCTGCATGCTATCTTGTCAGGATTGATGAGAGGCACATAATTTGGACAAACACCAAGCTACGGTAGTAAGGCAGGAGAGAATTGGCAAACGCATGCCATTGTGAGTACGTGAATTGCGTGATGATGTTGGGAAGATCACCCTTCAATCCCGCTAAATCAAACCGCTTCTCCATTATGATGGATCGGCCTTGATAGAGGACATAAATATCTTGCATGTTTGGGACACAAAAGATGATTTCTTCCTTGGTGTTGGCACGCGGTGGAGTGGCCTTTGCTTTGCCCTTTCTCTTGCTAGAAGATGAGGCGGGGGCCTTTCCCTTTTCTATATTTCTAGATGAAGACATGGTATTTCTGCAAGGATGATGTTAGTGAAAACTAATCTAGAAATAAACTAAATAACAAAAAATATTCCTAAGGGTGGCCGAGAAACAAAGATAAGAAAATATCATATAAAGAACCACCGGACGCTCGGCGAGTGACGGGAGAATCCACGGACGCCGTTGGCTGTAAATGCGAGAATTAGAAAACTAGCAGCTAAGTAATTGCAGTGATTGGGCGCGGTTTCGGTCATAGATTCGTGAACCGCCATTAGCCGCGCGCAATCCACTCGGTGGCCTAAAGCCATTTTTAAGTGGACCGACATTCCATCGGTGGTTTTGTCCGAACCCACGACCTATGAAACGCCGAACCTCATCATCCCTAAATAAAATTTAAAAAAATCAAAGGGGCCCATTAACAAATACCACACACAGCTTGATAGAATAACACTACTACACTTTAAACAAAATCACATGACGATTTGCCATAAGAATGACTTCACCCAGTCTATCATCGGGCAAACGTTGCATTTCATTCTGATTGGGTTACTCAAGCTTCACCCATTTAGAACTCACACAAATAGAACACATATTCCCCATTCATTTAAAAAAACAGAGAATCTTCATGAATCCAATAGGAAAGGAAAGCAAAGTATTAAGACTGCAAGAATTAAGAACCATTTATAAAATCATAACAAGGGCAAAGTTTTTACCACAATAACAGAATGCTTGCGCTTGAGCTTGAAAAGCGCTGACTTTCAGTGGCACTTCGGGGATATGTAGAGAAGGAAATATGAGTGTAGTGAGTGTGTTGGTGAGGATTTTTATAGGTGAAAAATGGAAGAGTAGGGTTGAGGAAAATGTGGAAGTTAATGTATTGGTGTGTTGGTGGAAGTGGGAAGGTGTAAAGGTTAGAAAGTAGAACTATGGAGAAGTGGAAATGTTGGGTAGTGGAGAGACAAAAGGGTATGAAAAAATGGTGAAAAGGGGAACTAAGGGAATATTATGCAGAATAGGGCAGCTCAATTGGTATTTGGGATTGGGTGGGTCCACTCTTAATATCATTCTGAGACAAATTTGTACCTTATTGGCCCGATGCATCGGTGATTTTTTGAAACAAATCAGCGTTCTACCGCTCTACCCTTTTCAATTTGTGCCCAGTTCTTTATTTCTCATTGGTAGCGCTTACCGGCGGTTCTGAAATTAGATCGGCGATCCGCCAGTGACCCGCCCGGTTAGGCGCCAAGCCGGTATTACGTATTGCATCGGTGACCCACCGTGGTCCATGGTTATGCATCGGCATTTCTCCGATGGGTATACCGGTCTATTGCTCCAAGTCAGCACTTTGTTGCATTCATCTTGAAAACGGCGATTTGCATTTTGGATCGTGAATCGCGGTTCAGCGATTCTATTATGTGGGTTTTTCATTCTTTGTTCCTCACTTCATGGATCCTGCAAAAACAAAACAACAAAGACATAAAAGCAATCCACTAAACACTTGAGTTTGCCTCCCAAGAAAAGCGCCTTAGTTAACGTCGTGTGGCCAGCGTAGCTCTTATTCAACACCCCTTTTTTGATGGATCATCCTCTGACTCCATTTCCTTCCTTATAACGTCCTTTGTCCTCATCCTCATTTTGCCCACACCCCCTATTACCTTGCATTCGAGGAGTTTCAACTGATGGACACACCTTGAAAGCGACTTCCTCCCTTCCAACTCTGAATTTGAGCTCCCAAGCTCCCGTCCAACCACAACTCTCACAGTAGCCATAAAAGGTCTTCCTAAAATAATGGGTACCTCAGCATCCATTTCACAATCCAAGGACGACAAATCAACAGGAAGGATGAACATAACCATCCTTACCAACGCATCTTCTAACACCCCACCGGTTTTTATGGACCTATCCGCCATGAGCAACCTCATCGGCGTAGGCTTTGTGCTTCCAAGTCCCAACTTCTTAAAAATGGTAAGGGACGTTAATTTATCTTTGGCACCAAGATTGCATAGAGATTTTAAACACACATGTCCCAATTGTACAAAGGATTGTGAAAGCTCCCGGGTCTTCCCTCTTGGGGCCAAGGTTACTCATTATTATTGCACTACAATGGTGCATTTTGTTCCCCACTACACCGCATCAACCACCTTCTTCTTCTTCAACAATTCTTTCTGTTTCCATATCATTTGGAAAAGAGCATCCACTAACGGTATATTGATGGACAACTTTGCTGAACATATCAACGAATTTGCTGAAATGGTCATCCTTCTTTTCCTTGGCCAACCATTGTGGATAAGGAGGTGAGACTCTTGCTTCAACCTTATCATCAATTGGGGCCTTCATGCCGCCTCATCATTATCGGCATGTGAGAGGATTTCATCATCCTTTCCCCCGCCTTCCTCTTTAATCTTTCCTCACTCGTTAGGGTCTTTGGCATATCATCGAGTCCATTTTCCTCATCCATTTTTGGGTTATTAACCTCTTTGGTCTTTATTTGGTGCATCTCCGTCACTTTGCCGCTCTAGTGATAATAGCCATGCATTGACTATCTTTCTTTAGATTCGACATTGTGTCACTAGGAAGCGTTCCCTTCATTCGGGGGTTCATTTGAGCCGACAAGTGATTCATTTGGGCTTCCAAATGCTTGATTGAAGCTTAATGGGAGCTCACTATTTGGGCAGGTTAGACACCTCCCCTCTTAACACTTTGACCCCTCGATTGACTCTACTTTCTTTAGGACTCTTGATAGAATTTCCTCAATTTTTGAACTACTCGCGTCACTCACACCTAGCTGACTGTGGGAGTTTCCAACTTTTGGAGGAGGCATACAGGTTTGAACTCTGATGATAGCGGTCACCCTCTTGATTCTTCTCCCTATTTTTCCATCTTTCATTTTTGGGCCACCCCTGCGGCTCACGATCTCTCCAACCTTGATTTTCATCCCTTGGGCGCCAAGGACCTTGATTGGTTCCTTGAAATCCCCCATTTGGTTTCCCATGTATTGACATTCTTCCTCATATCTTGGTGGTGACGATTCCCCATCATATTGCAAAGGACCTTGCATACCTACCACATTTACCACCTTGGTCCCTACCCCCTATTACGTGCCTTGTCATCAATTCCGGTTATTGTCATCATCTTGGCAAGATTCTCCATCCCACTCTTCATCCCTTTTTCGCAATGCAGCCACTAATGCACTTGAGTTTATCTCATGTGTAGATACATTTGTCTCTCACGTGTGCCAAGCCCTATTGATTTTTGTCATTTTTGTCTAGGGCTTTGGTCAACCATATGTTTTTGATCAATAATAGACCTATAGCTAAATTGTTGGCCACGGACTTGTTGATGGAGATCAAAGGGCTCTGTAGAAGCTTTGGAGAAGCACTCCATTCAGAAGTCACATGATTTGGACAAAGATCAACCTTCTTTTTGAACCTTAGTCATACTTGCCATGAAAAGGCTCTCCTGGTTGCTTACTGAAGTTTGTGATGTCGTTCCTCAGCTGTAGCATCTTCGATGGATGGAAAAAATGATCAAAAGCCTGGTTAACTCTTGCCACGATGTAGCCCTAACCGGAGGGTTCTCCAACCACATTGTTGCCTCCCCCATTGATGAGAAAAGGAAAGAGTCTCAACCTAGTGACTCTTGACTAATATTCATGTGTTGAAGGGTGGCATATCTCGAGAAAATTTCTCAAATCTGTCGATTTGCATCCTCACTTGGTTTACACCACCAAAGAGTCCCTTCATTTGCGGCCAAATGCAGCATGGTGCTTGTGACATGAAATACCGCATTCCCTACCCTAGGTGGTAAGCGAATGGCTCCCGCAATTTCTGGCATCACTGGGTTATCCTCATCATGCTCCATGTTACCTTCCCACTGAGCTATCCTATTTGGGAGTGATGACTCATGTGGTTGTAAGATTCTAACAAACACAGCAAAGTCACATCAGGGAGCTACGATGCAAAACTATTTCAACATAACAATCAATACAATAATATCAAGCGCTAGTTCCGCGGCAACGACACCATTTTTGATAACGTCCAAAATATATCCTTCATGCAAAAAGAGAATATACACAACGAAGTATCAAAAGAAACTGACGGTGTGAATCGAATCCCACAGGACTAGTGAATGATAATTACAAGTGTTGGTTGAGAAATTGAAGTTTGCTTGCACCACGTAGAGTTAACACAAAAACAAGTAAATTGGGGGGATTGAAATTTGCAGTGGATTATATTTGGTAATTTAGTTGAATATAACACGACAAAGTCGGCAGGTTGTCAACAAGAATGTGAAAGACTAGAGGTGTGATGTAGATGATATACTAACTAGATAGGGACATGCTAGGTCATCTTATAAGTTCGTGGTGTAAATAATATAGGAAAGTGGGTAATTACAGCTCTTCAACCTTATAACTACCTCTTACTAGAGTTTTACCAAACCTCTAAATAGCTCAACCCGATCGGTTGGTTGTATTTGCACTAATTTCTAGTTACTAGCTAAAAATTAGGAGTGATAATGTAATTTTAACTATTTCTAGCCCAATTTCACAATCCCTCATCCATACCCAGAAAATCTTATTTTCTCCGTTTCAACTCTCGGGTCTAATCTTAGGCTTTTGGGGTATAACATGAGCGAGTGACAACTTTGCCATCCTAATTGGCTACGCGAGTAACTATTAGTTTTCAGTCAACTTAGTATTTGTCATACAGGTCACCCTGGAAGTCATCCTAGTTGTACAAGTCAGATAGACCAGTGGGTACCTAAGGAGGACCTTATTAGTAGTTGATGCGGGGCCAACGCTGACCTACTCGTATAGATACTCAGGGGAGTAGGTTGCCACAGTGACTAGGTCGAGGAGTAAACCTACCTAGGGTTAGAATCGCCTGGAGAGGCATATTAAACTGAACGGACTAAGTTAAGGTTAAGGGACTAGATCCATAATAGTACATTATTACCTTCAGGCTAAGAATTATAGTAAGCTACCTGTGGAAAGTTAGGGGCGTTGCTCGGGATCATGTCCGATTGGTAGCATCCCTATAGTTGTTCTAAGCAAAGAAACTAAGTAATTGGTCATCTACGACCTTACAGTTTGCTTATGAGCTATCCTCATCGGCCATGACCTTTCGAGTATCATTTAGGCCCAGCACAAATCTGCATATTGTCACGAATGAGCCATTAGAGATTATGCTTGCTTCGAGGATCCTCTAATTAGATGTAGGCACGAGTTGTGCTTGTTGGTAGCTATACAGACTATTATTCTAGGGGAGAGTAGCGGTCGCATTAGGCCTTAAGAGCCAGATACACCTTTTGAGTGGTTAGTTTGAGACTAATGTGTAGTATATTGTAGGATTGATCCCACTTAGGGTAGCCTTCCGTTGACCAACTTCAGGGTTGCTAACTATGTCATCGCCTACGGGACTATATGATGTTGCTCCAAGGAGCTATGTGATGTCCCAAGGGACTATATTCAGGCCCAAGGGCCATATTATAGTCCATCCACAAATGAGCTTCTACTTTTTATGCCATATCGGCATCAACGACCCTCAGAGTCGACTTGTGCCAAGGGTGTAGTTACAGGAGCCCAACTTGGGCTCAGACATAGTTACAGAAGTCCAGCAGCTCAGATGCAGACTTAGAAGCCAGGTAGGTTGGCTATAGCACCGGTAGAATCATAAGAATCTGGATCGGACTATATAGATTGAATTTATTTGACCAAGGGGCCCATGGGGGCCCGATAGGTTGTTTATGTGTTGCTTGCACCTTCTAGGATTATGGGGTCAGGTAAGGTTCTTGTTCGTATACTTTCTTGTTAGTTGTAGTCTATGAATGTACAGTATTTATAGTTTGGCTGATATACGTGTAGTGTTTTACTATATACAAGTTATGGATAAGAAAGCTTACGGGTTAACCGCCCCCTTCTTGCTATTCGCTTTCAGTTCTTTATCAGCATCTATTCAGTCTTATTTACTTCCTTATATATTTGGTACATATTATACCGACGTGCAACTAGATGTTTGCATACTTGCACACTTGATTTAGGCAGGAGGCAGTGCGGGGTCTCTAGCGGCCTGTCGAGTTAGTAGATTGACGGCTCCTTTCTTTCGGAGTTTCTGGGTTGTAAGTTTGTCTGTCTTTTATTTGTATAGCATTTGGGTAGGCCGAGGCCCTGTACCGACCAATATTTTCACTCCTAGAGAGTTTGCGAGACTACAAATTTTAGTTAGTTGGTTGATATTGGTTGTGGGGCTATGTATGTGCTGTTTTATGTGTGTTGGTCGTGTGGGGCCTAGTTTGGCTAGTTAGTTAGAAAGCCTTGTCGGCTATAGTACAAATATGACTTCCTGCTTCCTTTCTGTTATAACTAGACAGCATGGTGGTCTTGTCGGCCCGCATAGGATCTCTTTATTATTGTTGGCTAGATTAGTTGTTTTCTTTTACAGGTGTTGCGTGGCCTCGTAGGCCTGAGGTTGTGTTTATAGTTGAGATATAGCAGTTTGTTTTCTTGATTTTGAGTTGCTGATTGACACCAGGGGTGCATATACCCAACTTGAGGTCATCCGGATCGATTATGGCATTGGACCCGATCATGCCTCCCAAAGGTGGGGGCGTGACATATGAACCCTCAATAGGTAAGACAAAATTCCAAATCGAATACTGAAAGTAAAGACCAACTTAATAACATAATTTGCTACCAAGTATAGATATACATAACATGTACAAAATATACAACATGGGCCCTAAGGAAATAAGAAAAGACAATATACACAAGATACCAACCCCGAACACGGTGTCACGGTACAGAGACTCTAAAAGTATGAGAATAAGACTATACAAAAGAAATACAATTGTCTGAAGATACAAGAAAATAAACAGGAGATACAAGATGGAAGTGGTAAATCTCAGGCCAAGAGCTCACCACGATACGAGACTCGGCAAAGGAGCTCACAAAAGAGCAAAGGATCAACGCGGTGGCTAAACATTGGGAGGCTGCATTAGAAAAATCACGGGGGCCAATAGTATGAGTACCAAAACAAGTACTTAGTAGGCGTATAGGCTGACCAAACCAGAAGATAATATATAATATAAAAAGACATGAAAGAAACTATCTATCAAAAACTAACCTAGAAATCGCAGCAGATGAAGGATAACGTGAAAATAGGAGTAATACAAAAATACGAATATACACATATAAGTATACAAAAGTGATGCAATGCAGTATAGGATGATGTAATGCAATCTGTGGCCATACAAAAAGCAGCGAAACCCGATAATGACCTCGGGTCATCCGGCATTTAACATCGAACATAATAATAATGAAACCCGGCAAAGACCTCAATTAGGTCTAGCATCTCACCTCAGGAGCGTAATAACAATGAAACCCGACAAGACCTCGGTCACCGGCATCTCACCTCGAATGTAATAACAATGAAACCCAGCAAAGACCTCAGGTCACCCAGTATCTCACCTCGAACGTAACAGAAAAGGTAAAGTGTAACTAGTCCGGCATCTTACCTCGGACCGGATTTACAGGTGGAACAAATCTTTCATCAAATAAAAAATCAGTAAAATAATAATTACACTCCAGACTTCAATCGGTAAAAGATGAGATATTTTAGTTTTGAAAGCTAAAAATCAGTATTTCCTTCAATTATAGTCAGTCCATGTGCATGTATATGCGAATGTATGTGTGCTCACTCAAGTATGTATGTATATATATATATATATATATGTATGTATGTATGTATGTATGTATGCTGTTATAAGCATATGATTCCATATCCAAATAGGGTAAATCACCTTCCATACCACAATCATACTAACCTGGAGTCCAGCCACTCCGAAGCCACGGCCTCAGCCCATAATTTCATAATAGAGGGAAAAACGGGGAAAGTAAAGCGATAACAAATCCAAGAAATAGATAGCAACCCCAGCATTCCAAGGAAAACAACCTTTTATCTAATTCTATTGTAAGAAAGCGCTCTAATATAGCCTAGGATCCCAAACATATTGAATATAACAACTAACAACCTAAACTAAAGCTTATAAGGAGATGCTATTCTAAAATCCTTGAAATTTAGCCAATAACTCAAAAAGTTATTACAACCTAATTCTAACTAGCAAATCACCCTAATATCTGTGCTTATAAAATATACTGTAAACTGATCCAAGTCTAAAGAAAGAAAACAGTAACCTACCTCAAAGGAATTTCGAACATCCAAGCCACGAACCATAACACAGCTTTTCCTTCCGCAATACCTTGGATTGCCACACTATCCCAAAAAATGATCTAGTTATCAAGCAGGTCTAACGATAGTATATTGACATATTTTTAATTCGGGCTGAAAATCGGGACGAAAATCGATCCTTAAGGGCCCTTTATCAAAATTGAAATGAATTTATGGCATTACGTTCCCGAAGGTTTAGGAGCTTATACCCGGGTGGGAAAAATGAAGCTCCTTTCGGGGCTCAAAACAACTTGAAAATATCAAGATCATAAAGAAATTCTAGAATTTGGAGCTCAAAACTGCGGATTAGACACGGAAATGAAGCTATAATTAGCTAAGGAATGAAGAGAGGAAGATAATTTACCTATTTGCCCAAGAATCCATCAAGAAATGGTAGAAATTCCCACTCCTAAAGCTCTCAATGGTGGGTTGAGTTTTGAATGAAATAAGCGAAAGAGGAGTGAATCTTCCTATAAAGCTACCGATTTTTCTTGCCGGCGGACTCAGGATCACCATGGGCGATCCACCACAGCGGTCTCTGGCTCACTGTAGCGAGCTGTCTGGCACCAGCCATAGTTCAAACAAATGGACCCCAAAATTTATTCGGAGAGCCGTGAACGCAAACCTTATATGTTTTCCAAGTGGAAACAACATTCCAGACTCAATGGAATCGACAAAACGACTATTAGAGGTCTTCATGAAAAGATGAACACCAAAATCAACACTTTAACCACATTAACAACAACCGCCCAAATGCCAAAAGTAGTCTGCAAAGCCTTAGACCAACACTTAAAGGTCCCACTGGCCTAAATCCATATTCTGGAGCTAATGGCGACAAAATTCTCATTCGAGACCGATTACTAAGAATGTTGACCTAAGTCAACCATTTCGACTCTAGAAACTCCAAAACTAGGAAATCATTCAAAAACTCATCTAAACACTTTGGAAACTATGCTACCTATCCCCACAAGTCAAAAAAGCAATGTAGAGGCCTCAGGAAGGATCGAGAAGCGATAAAAACGCACAAAAGTAAGGAAATGACTAGGAGGTTATTACAAAAAATTATGCTACAATAGCAAGGAAATACTTGCCATAGTAAAATGTGTTTAAAATTTCAAGGTGATTTATACCAAATAAAAATTTATAATAAAAACTGATTGCTAGGCATCATAATTTATATTTAATAAAGATTGTAAACATTGTGTTTCTAAACAAATGTTTGTTAGATGGCAAGCCTTATTAGCACCATTTGATTTTTAAATTTAATATAAAAAAGGATCTGATAATAGTCATCCCTAATTTTTCTTACTAGAGAATATTTGAGTTAATAATTTTTTATCTCTTATTAATAGGATGAGATCGGATTTCAATCCTCCTCCAAGGAGAGGCGGTGATGAGGAATAGCGAGAGGATATCCTAATTCGAATGGAGCCAAAAACATAGCTTAAAATATTGTGGGAATATCTGGTCTTCATATAGACCACCCAATTTATAAAGAATTCATGGATTTTATAAAAGCCAAGAAAGTAGAAACCAGTAATACACCATCATATTCCTCAACTCTTGCTTGAAAAGCAAATGAAAATATTGAGGTATGAAAAAATGAAAAGGATGAATGTAATTCTCCTAGAACAATCTGACTTGAAGTGGAAAGATGATTTATGGCAATGCTTGAGCAGATATTTTGATACGACACCATATTTTGTTCCTGCTTATAAATACATGATGCATTACAAAATGATACTTTTATCACTTAGTCTCTTTGAATTTCAACATTTCTCCCGACCAATAACAAAAGAGTTTTATAACTTTTCAAAAATTATAATTAAAAAAATTTTACTCTGAAGAATGGAGACATAAGTACTTTAAAGGAGCGTGAGAGTATATGCATGTAATACCCCGAAGGTTCCTAATACTAGACTTGGGATTAGAAATGTGATAAGCAAAAGCTGATTTTGAAATATGACTCGAAGCGACTTGTGGAGTGCGAGTTGTGGGAAAAGAGTAACGAGTCAAGATACGGACTCGTGGAATCATTTCATGAGTCGTAGGATGAACCGTGGTTTGAGAAATGAGTTACCCTAGTCAGAAGGTATGATTCATTATGACGACCCATTGTGGGGAACCACGAGTCAATGTGCGATTCATTAGAGGATAGAGGAGTTGAGCAAGCTGGTACGACAAGCCACGAGTCGTAGGTTGATGGTACTACTCGTGGTCAGTAGTCGTAAGGAAATCTTTTGTGTATCAATTTTGGAGGAAATGAGTCAGGGTACGACTTGTAGTGTGAAACAACGAGTCTTGGCACACTCGAGAGAAGAACTAAGGACCTTAAAACGGTGACCACAAGTGGATCTAACGACTCGTAGGTTGGTGGTAAGGCCGTGGTCTGACCCGTGGAAAACATCAAAAAAGTTAGGGAAAACAGTGGTGACTACAGATGGTGACCATGAGTCCTAGTATGGAGGTACGACTCATGGTTTGAGTCGTAGCATTTGGCAAAATAAGATTTTTTACGCGATTTAAGTCAAGGCATTTTGTAATTTTAAGCTCTAAGCACTAACTACGTCGCTTTAAGCTATGTTGGAGGGTTTTAAGAGGGTTTAGCCTATTCTAACCCATTCCTTCTCATGCATGTAAATTTAGAGGATCCCATAGGAGATCAGCCAAGAATTCTTCAAGTTTTCCCAATCTCTTGGGCTTTAAGGAAGGTGTAGATTCAGCTTACCTAGGTCTTAGAGGCCATGAATAAAAAGTTTCTTCCACCCTCATGCCCATAATTCTCCTTAATTTTATGGAGCAAGTCTCAATTCAAATTATGATTTCAAAGTGATTTCAATCTAATTTTATAGATTTCTTCCAAATTGTTTATGGATTGATTCCCCTCATATTTTAAAGTATGTTTGATAATTAATGGGAAGATTTTATGCATGTTTTAAATCACAAATTCATGAGTTCAAGTTTTAGAAGATTATTCCCAGTATGCAAGTTTATGAAAAAGTATAGTTTATAATTGAGGGTTTCAAGTATGATGATATATCTAGCATGTATATCGTTTACAAATTACCCATGAATATATTTATGATTTTACTTATGATGTCTATTTCATAAAGTATGATGTCAAGATTTAGATGACCCACTCAAGTTAAGCATGATTCATAATTTAGCCAAGGCTAATAAGTTCAGGTACCTTAAGTTTTGGAGTTAAGACTCCTGATATGTTAAGATTTAAGTTATGTTTTGATATATGATTATATGAACATTATATATGTTTTAGAGTAGTGTCTAGCATCAGTAGGCTTTAGGGGTTTCAAGATTCCCGGTCTCATAAACTATACACTTCAATGTAAGTATATTTTGGGAATCTCAAGAGAGCATTTACCTGGCCAAAAGGGCCCACCTTGATATCACGCCCCTTATAATCCTTTGCCACTGGAAAGCCTTAGGATGGCCCTCCTCCACTTGGGCAAGGCGAAGGGTCATCATGCGCTCATACATGGTGGTTGTCGGTTAAGACGAGTCACTCTTATTCCTCATGATTTTAGTAATGCATATACTATAAGATATTATATCATGTTTTCAACAGGTTTGATCCAAGGATAAGTTTACGAGGTTTTTACTATGATTTCGGTATATGGCAAGCCATATGCATTATTTCGGTTTAAGTCTATTCTTAAGATATCAGCATGCGGCCTTTACTCTTAGAATCTTATAATGTTATAATTTATGATAAGCATGATTTCAGTATTACTTACGCAGCCTATTTTACTTACCTTGCATACCGAGTACATTCCAAGTACCAACGCATACTCTATGTTGTATCATTTTTATGATATAGGTTCAAATGTTCGAGCTCGGTCTTACCGTTAGCCGAGTCTTCGGTTTATCCCAGTGCTATTGTTGGTGAGTCCTCATCCTTCGAGGACCTTCAGTTAGTTGAATATGTTATTTTCAGTTTGGACTTCTAGTGAGCTAGTTAGAGTGTTGTCCCATCAGCTCATCAGTATGTTAGAGTCTTTTATAGATATATAGGCCTATATTTTCAGCTTCGGATTCTACTTTATGATGTTTCCGTTAGATAAACATTTATTATTCATATTTCCCCTATTGAAGACTTCAGTTATTATCTTTGTTATAATGGTTTTTATTTGTCATGTTCATGCCATACTTATTGGGATGACTTGGGGCCATTTATGGTTAGGTTTTCGTGTCTCAATCGGGCCTATGTTCGGAGTCGTGAAAATTTGGTATCAGAGAAAAGGTCCAGGGTGTGCAGCCGCATTAAGTAGATTCTTTTTATGGGCATGAAGCGCGCCACACTTATGACGAAAAGGATATGAGAAACGTTTTAGGAAACTTCCTTTTTCATGATTCTATCTCGTGCTATGAGTTCAACTCTCTCGATTCCTATAACTCCAGCTTTATGCATTTGCAGAATCATGCCTCCACACACAGTTAATGGAAGAAGGAATGGCAACGGAAATGGGAATGTCCAAGAGGATGGCAATGGAGATGGGCACCGGCGGGTATTGCACAAACTGATAATCCCATGCCTTGCGGCGAGGTTGCCCATGCTGAGTTTGGGGAAGCCATTCGGATATTGGCACAAGCATTGACATAGGTCAATTAGTAGGAAGTGGGTTATGTTCCCAGAATGGGAACGCAGCGGCTGCTAGAGTTTCAGGATTTCCTCAGATGAATTTTGAGTTCCTTAGGTCGGGAAGTGGAGGAGGACCCTGAGAGTCATCATAGAGGAGATCCGAGGAAGATCACCGGATTATGAGGGTGATGGGTGAGGAGTGTTCATACTTAGCCTCCTATCAGTTGAAAGGAGTCACCCAACATATGGTACAGTCAGTGGAAGATAGCCTTGGAGTCAAAGTGGGCCTTGTTGGTTGGGATGAGTTTCTCCACCGCATTCTTAGATCGATTCTTTCCCCCAAAAGATGAGAGAAAATCAAGGCATCTCGGTTCATGAATTTGAGATGAACAACATGACCGTTCAGAAGTATGATCTTGAGTACACCTGGTTGTCCAAATATGCGCTAGAGAAGGTGGCCGATCAGAGGGTTGGGGTGAGCAGATTTGTGCATTGGGTGGCGGATTATTTGGTCAAGGATTTGGAACCACTATACTTCATCGGGATATTGACTTTCCGGGATTGGTCTTGTATGCCCAGTAGATAGGGTGGTGCGATGAGGAGAGGGAGAGGAGAAGAAGGGCAAGAGGGCCAGGATAGACAGTTTCAAGTTTTCTCAACATAAATACGCGGCAAACATCGTCGGTAGTCCCACCATAAATCGTTAGCCCTAATGTCGTCATCGTGATATTGCCATCCAAGTCTAGGCGATGAAAGAGGAAGGACATTGGGATATCGAGTCGAGGAGAAAAAGATTAGGAGAGCCTAGCATTCCAGTTTGCGGCAAGTGTGGTAGAAAGCACCTCGGAGAGTGCTTAGCGGAGTTGAGGAATGTTTTGGGTGTGGGTAGCCTGGCCGCCTACTTTGAGATGGTAGAGGTCGTGACCCAACTTCTAGTTCGGCAAGCTCCACCAACATGCTCAACGGTAGGGTGCATCCACCGGTCTTTGTGGTGGTCGGCGATCAGAAGTGGTTTTATGCCCTATCATCATATCAGGAGCAGGAGACCTCCTAGATGTGGTCACTGGTGTGTTATAAGTATTCTATGTATAGCATTGTTAGATCAGGCTGCTATCTTTTGTGACTCCATATGTTGTTATTAGTTTGATTAGTCGAAGTCCTATCGAGAACCCTTATTAGTCTTACTCAGTCGGTGACTCAATGATAGCTCGACAGGTATACAGAAATTTCCTGTCACAGTCCTTCGAAAGGCACCTAAGTGATCTAGTAGAGTGAGACATGGTGATTTTTTGATGTTATCTTTGGTATGGATTGGTTGCATGCATGTTATGCCTTAGTAGATTATAAGAACACGTACGGTGGAGTTTCGATTTACGGGTGAGCCAATCTTAGAATGGAAGGGTAGTTTCAGTTGTGCCTGTGGGTCATTTCGTTTCCTACCTTAAGGTTAGAAAGATGATTTCCAAGGGTTGTGTTTACCATATAGTTCCGGGTTAAGGATGCAACATCTGAAACCCCGACTCTCAGTTAGTTCCTATAGTGTGTGAGTATTCGGAGAGGTTTTCTCGAGATGATCTACTAGGAGTTCCTCCTGAGCCGGATATTGACTTTGGTATTGACTTTCCTCTTGATACATAGCCTATATCTGTTCCTCCTTACAAAATGGTTCCAGTTGTGCTAAAGGAGTTGAAAGAGAAGTTGAAGGATCTCTTAGATAAGGGCTTCACCAGACCTAGCAAGTCCCTATGGGGTGCACCAATTCTCTTTGTTTGGAAGAAGGATGGATCTCTTAAGTATGTGCATTGACTACCGGCAATTGAATAAGGTTAGAATCAGAACAAGTAACCCCCAGGATTGATGACTTGTTTGACCAACTTGAGAGTGCCAAGTGTTTCTCAAAGATCGACCTTAGGTCCGGTTATCATGACTTAGAGTTAGAGTGACATTTCGGAGCAGCTTTCCGGAACTCGGTGTGGTCACTATGAGTTTGTAATTATGTCTTTTGGACTAATGAATGCTCCTGCAGCTTTTGTGGATTTAATGAACATGATGTTCAAGCCATAGTTTGATATGTTCGTGATTGTCTTCATAGACGACATTCTCATATACTCTTGGAGAAAGGAGGAGCATGCCGCTCTTTTTGAGGATTATGCTACGGAACACTCAGGATCATAGTGCGTTTGCTAAATTTAGCAAGTGTGAGTTTTAGGTAGAAACGGTAGCCTTTTGGACCACGTGATGTCAAGAGTGAGGTTGTGCAAGTGGACTCCCAAAAGATAAAAGATAAAAGGTGGCATTGACTAGTTAATCCTTGAGTGTCGGGAGTTTCTTGGGTTCCAGCGGCTATTACATGAGGTTTGTTAAAAAGGATTTTCATCCGTTGTAGTACCATTGACTAAGTTGATTAAGAAGAAAGTTAAAATTTTAGTTGTCGAATGCACGAGTTGTCAGGAGTTAAAGACTCGACTCACTTCGGCCCAGTATTGACCCTACTTGAGGGTACCGAGGAGTGTGTGTATTGTGATGCCTCTAGGGTTGGTATTGGGTTTGTGTTGATGCAACATTCTAAGTTCATTATGTATGCCTCTAGACAGCTAAGACTCACAGAGAAGAATTATCCGACGCATGACCTAGGTGGCGGCGGTGGGTTGCCCAGAAAATATGGAGGCACTACTTGTATGGGGTGCATGTAGATGTGTTCACAAACCATAAGAGCCTTTAGTATGTGTATACTTAGAAGGACTTGTTCGACAAGAAGGTGATTAGAGCTTCTCAAGGACCATGACATGAGTGTCCTTTATCAACCGAGCAAGGCGATGTGGTGGCGGGTACTTTTAATGAGCTATCACGAGTGTTTCTCATGTGGAAGATGGAAGGAAATAGTTGGTGAAGGATATGCATAGGCTTGCTTGTTTAGGAGTTCGCCTTGTTGATTCGGCGAATGGTGGTGTCATTATTATTGATGGTTACGAATCTCTTTAATGACTGAGGTCAAGGCTAGATAGATGAGGATCCTATTACAGTAAAGTTGAAGCTATTCGAGAATACGAAGGTAGTGGTCTTCTCCCAAGGGAGATAAGTGCCGATATTAGGGTGGTTTGTGTGTTCGGCGTTGATGATTAAAGGGGGCCAGAGATGTTTGCATAAGGCTCATGGTTCCTGATATTATATAGATCCGAGGCCACAAAAGATGTACCATGACCTATGGGGAAGTCTATTGGTGGAATGGCATGAAGAAGGACATAGTGGAGTTTGTGGCTAAGTGTCCGAAATTCCAACAGGTGAAGGTTGAGCGAAAAACCTGGAGGTGTACTCCAAGACATTAATATCCCTACTTGGAAGTGGGAAAAAATCAATATGGACTTCATTACAGGGTTACCTCACACACGTCGATAGTGTGATTCTATTTGAGTGATTGTGAGCAGTTGACAAAGCAGCTGTTTCCCTACCGGTCAAAACTATTGACTCGAGGAGGATTATGCTAAATTGTGCATTCGGGAGTTAGTTCGGTTGCATGGGTTCCTTGTCCATCATATTAGATAGAGTTGCACGATTCACTCGCAATTTTGGAAGTTGTTTCAAAAGGGACTTGGTACTCGGTCAAGCTTGGCAACTTTTCACCGCAAACGGATGGTCAAGGCCGAGCGGACTATTCAAAATCTTGAGAAAGTCTTTTGAGCATATGTGATTGACTTCAAGGTAGTTGGGAAGATCATTTTACCTCTTATTGAGTTTGCTTAAAACAATAGTTACTACTCAGCTATTCGGATGGCTGTTTGAGAGTCTCTCTATGGGCAAATATGTGGATCGCCTATTGGTTGGTTTGAGGTAGGTGAAGCTATGTTGATAGGGCCAGATTCAATTCCTTGAGGATATGGAGAAAGTTCAACTTATAGGGAAAGGCTGAAAAAAGCTTAGAGTCATCAAAATCATATGCTGATGTTAGGCGGAAGGCTCGAGTTTGAAGTTGGTGATTGGGTGTTTTCAAAAGTATCTCCCATGAATGGGGTAATAAGCTTTGGAAAGAAAGGGAAGCTTAGTCCTTGATATGTTAGTCCCCTGCGGATTGTGAGATGTGTTGGCAAAGTGGCCTATGAGTTGGAGCTACCGGTAGAGTTGGCTTATTTACATTCGATCTTCCATATATCATTGTTAAGGAATTGCATTATTGATCCGACTTTGGTTATTCCGATGGAGAACGTAGGGGTGAGCCTTAGCTATGAGGAGTTCTAGTTGAGATCCTTGATCATCGGGTTCGAATGTTGATAAACAAGGAAGTAGCTTGAGTAAAGGTTCTATGGAGAAATCAGCTTGTTGAGGAGCTAGGTGGAAAGCTGAAGCAGATATAATGGCTTGATACCCGCATTTATTCCTTCTGGCTTAGTTCAGCATGAGGTATTAGTTTCCACCTTAATATATTCGAGTTTCATGTTTAGTTCATATGCCTCGGTTTCGGTATGTCAGCATATGTATGTGTGATTCATGAATTCGGTTCAGTGTATATCAGTTCCGGAGTCAGTCACTCCATTAGATTTCAACTTCAGATATTCATTATTTGGAATGGTAGTTCCTTTCCCCAACCATTGAGTATGTTTACCCATATTCGAGGATGAATGTTCCCAAGGGGGATATATTGTAATACCCGAGTTCCTAAGACTAGACTCGGGAATAGAAATATGATTAGCAGAAGATATTTAAAAAATGAATCAAAACAACTCGTGGTACGAGTCATTGTGGGTAGGAGTAACGAGTCAGGTATGACTCATGGAATCGTGTCACGAGTCGCGGGAGAAATTGTGCTTTGAGGAATAAGTTACGATAAGAAGGTACGAATCATTGTATGACTCATTTGTGGGAACCACGGGTCAATATATGATTCGTTAGAAGGATAGAGGAGCGGAATGAGTGGATTACAAAGGTAATCCACAAGTCATAGGCTGATGGTACGACCCATGGTCAATAGTCGTAAGGGATCTTTTGTGTATCGGTTTTGGAGGCAGTCGGTATAACTCGTAGTGTGAAACAGCAGTGAAGTGGCCTGCCGTGAAGAGGAACTAGGACCATTGAAGTAGTGGCCACAGGTGGATCTACGACTCGTAGGTTGGTGGTACAGTCATGGTCGACCCGTGGAAAACTTCAAAAAAAGTCAGGAAAATAGTGGTGACTACGAGATGGTAACCACGAGTCATGGTATGGAGGTAAGACTCGTGGTGTGAGTTGTGACATTTGGTAGAGTAAGATTTTCTGTGAATTAAATAAGGGTATTTTCATAATTTGTAAGCTCCTAAGTCCTAAACTACATCATTTTAAGATCTGTTAGGAGGGTTTTAAGAGGGTTTAGCCAATTCGAACCCATTTCCGTCCCATGCAAGTTTAGAGGATCCCATTAAGAGATCAGCCTGAATTCCTCAAGTTCTTTCCCAAATCTCTTGGGCTTTCAAGGAAAGTGTAGATTCAACTTACCCAGGTATGTGAGGCCAGGAATGAGGATTTCTTCCACCCTCGTGCCCATAATTAGCAATTTTTATGGAGCAAGTCTCAATTCAAATTTGATTTAAGTTATTTCAATCTAATTTCATAGATTTCTTCAAATTGTTTATAAGTTGATTATCACGTATTTTAAGGTATGTTTGATGATTAATGGGAAGATTTTTTTTATGCATGTTTTTAAATCACATATTCACGAGTTCAAGTTTTAGAAGATTATGCCCAATTATGCAAGCTTTGCTGAAAAACTATAGTTATTATTGAGGGTTTCAAGTATGATGAAATATTGTTGTCTCCCAGCGCACGCAAGTGCACGTGGTCATCTACAAGTAATATGGTGGCTCTTTTTAAGAACTTGAATGTCGAACCCACATGGACTATAACTTAGTGATTTTCCTATTTTAAGTATTCACAATTAATCTACGCAAGTGTGTAAGTAACACTATGAATTAGGTGTTTGATAATTGATAATATAAGAAGTAATACTAAATGAAGCTAAGAAAATCGATTGAAACAATAGCAAGAATAATCTAAGGTTAAGGCGTGGAATGCAGTCATGTAAAACTTATATTTTTCTTGTTTGTCTTCTCCTCTGAGTTGATGGTTGGGAAAACTTTAAGTACGACATGGTCTTTCAGACACTCTAGTCAATAGCCTAAATATGAACCTTGCAACTACACATCTCAATTTGTAATGCAATAACTCATCTTATGTCTAGTGTAATTAGTTTCCGTTGTTAACCAAATATGGCGTTACAAGTATATTTATCATGCCTTGAATCTCACCTTCAATTTACAGCAAAGATAAGAACATATTCCCTATTCCTCTTTCTATCCTAATAATTCTCTTTCAGAGTCAATTAAGGTTATATGAAATTTATCTCAATGATGGCCAAACATTAAAATACCAAAAGCGGGAATAGAGAACAACCATTCAAGAGAGAAGAAACGTTCAAGCGAAAATAAAATAAAAGTATACAAAACTAACAAATAGCTTTAACCTCAGAATTAGGTAATTTAGCCACTCAGTTGTTGATTAGTCATCTCCAAACAAGTTTCTAACATAGGAACAATTGAAATTTTGAAGAAAAGAGAAGAGAAATAACCCTATAAATTTCTTCAGCCTAACTGCCGGATTTCCCGTTCTTGCCAAATTTTCAGATAATGAAAAATAAAATTCTAAGTATTCTATTGCTGGGTGAAAAATTACACTGTGACAAACTAGTTTCGTGGCACGGATCTCATCGTAGAGAACCAGAGCTGTGACACGGAGTTATGTGGAGTGCTCTAGAAATGGGACAAAGTGGAAACCATTGCTTCGTGTCATAAATTTGAATGTTGTAGGATTTGTTCTATGACACGGAGCTGTCGCGGAGACCCTCACTGGACCTTTTGAATTTCTGAATTCTTAACGCGCCAAGTCTTCTCCGTGACATGGACACATCGCATTACCCTTAATATTTTAAACGCCTTCCAAATTCAATAATTTTCTTCTTCTACCCATGCCTTTATTGGCACATTGTTCAATGTGAAAAATCCTTAACGTGACACGGTGGTGAACTTCCAAATCAGTGTTTACGCTCTTCAAACATTCCCGTACTCCCACTCGGAGTTTCACTCGCTACTTCCCGCTGAAATTTTTTTGTCTTATCCACCTGCAAAATAGTCACAACACACTTATTAGTTTGAAAAAAACATAATTAATCCAAAACATGCATGAATACATCAATATTATCCTTAACTAGGCTCGTATAGTTGAAAATACGAGTTTGATCGTATAAATAAACTGAATCACCACCCCACACTTATAACCTTGTTCTTCCTCGGATAATATTTTAGTATCCTCGACATGATTTCAACAACATTACCATAATTAGTGGACCAAGGTAACTCACACCTAGTTGTGCTAAACACTTTAATCATAGGTACAATTCATTTCATCAAGCATGGTCTTCACTAACCATTTTCATAAGCAGCATCACACAAGCCCTAATGAATAACTTTTCAGCAATATAGCTCAACATGTTTGAATCATAGTAGTGAGGTATTAACTTAAAGGGTCCACCATTATGTGCCTTCACTTATGTACAATGTTTTCTACTGCCATGAAATCAAGATGATCACAACTAAGCACATTCTATAACTGAATCACTCATGCTCCAAGGATTATTTCAAGCAAATCATGCATCTATGAATTTGCCTATAGTGTACTACTCAATCGAGCATAACATCACTTGTAGGATCAAAAGGATTTTCCCGAGGTTGTAATGTCGGCTAAGGGACTGGTAGGATTATTTAGGTTGTAGTGACTCTTATCCTATGCATATTAAGACAATTACATTTTGCTTTTCAAAACCTTACTTCTTTCGTCTTTCACTCCACCTCCTTTCAAAAGTGTTTTCCTTTCACCTATTTATTCATCATTTTTTTTGTATATATATATAGCTTATGACTAACAAATGAAGTACACACACCACTTCTTCCTCCCTTTACTCTTCCCATGTTATTTTGATAATCTCCTTTGGAATATTGTCTATAAAGTGCAAATAGGATCTATTTGGATCAAAGTGACATTGAGGCCATTTGAACAAACGGGGTAAAGGCTCCTTAGTGAGGTTGTTCCAATAAAGTGGAAGCAAAGGCTCAAACGGGGTTCACTAGGGTCAATCATCAAGGTAAGGGACACTGAATGAGATGGGTCAACTAACTCAGTTCACAAAGAAGTGTCTTAATCATATCCGCTAAGATTAATGCCACTTTCAGCTTTTCGTACACGCAAGACAAATTCTAGACGTTAGTTTGCAAGAAATACAACTAGCTCTCACCACACATGGCACAGAGGCTCACCTTTGGTTAGCTTAGACCCCTTTTATGATTTCATCCATATTGAGTGACAAGGACAATTAAACCTACAATTTTGTAATTTAGAGTTAAACACCACGACCTATGTGATCCTACCATTTTCTCCTCACTATTTACTTGTTCAAATGTATATTCCATGAAGTCTAGCATCTAACCAAGTGAACTGCCTTTGCCCAATAAGTGATTTTATTTCATAGAAGTGACTAATTTTCCTTAAGACGGTCATCATCCATCCATCAAGAGAGACAGTCTCTACCTATAACTAACAAATCCTATTCGGCTCAAAGGGACTATTCTCTGGAAAAGCACCGAAAACAAAAGCCAAGAAACCCAAGAAAAAAACATGAAAAATAATCACAAGCAACAGTACAACATGAGCAACAGAAACACATAAGTTTACTAGCTATTACAGACCGAGTACCACATCTTGTTCCTAGCCACAAATTACAGAAACACATAAGCTTACTAGCTATTACAGACCGAGTACCACATCTTGTTCCTAGCCACAAATTACAGAAACATAGAGTCTATTTTACCAATTTATACATGCCACATTAAAAAAATCACATGAAAAACTGAGACACAAAATAACCACCCCCACACTTAAAATGAGCACTGTCCTCGATTGTTGCAGCAGATCAATGTAAAAATAGAGTTGGGGTGGCAAAGACCCTGATCAAGGGTTCAGCTTCCTCATCAGAGGTGCAAGCCTCCTCCCCGAGGTTAGAGTCATCCGCCTCATCATCATCGACTCAATATCTGAGTCCTCCCGACGCCTCTCCTCTCGGTGGGTACATCATCATCCACCGCCTCTACAAGCGCTGGGCCAATCCTGCACATGACTCCCCGCATGCTCGTTCATCGCGGGTAGTCCCTATCCCATGACACAACTCATCTTACGTTGCAGGCCGTTCCAATGCGCGGCTGTAGCATTTGTACTCCAAACATCTGGGATGCATAATTTTCATCTCGAAGCGTGTCGCTCGGCTAATGTGAGAATTGGCCTGTGTGGTGTCGGCGCCTTAGTCTTGGTCACGTCCACAGCGCGTCGTTCTACCCTTGGTCTATAGTCTGAAACCTCTACTTCAATGTCCTAGCTTTTGAGATAGGTGGTGAGAAGACCTCCAAAACCATATCTATGCCCCTGATGCAGCCATGCCTTTTTCATGGTTGATTTGATTACCCGCTCGACATTAATCTCAATATTTTTCATCAAGGTGTATACCAAGAAGACTCTATCCCAGTAAGCGTGATCATATGCACTCTTGGAATGAGGCAGGTGTAGACAATCTTCAGCCAAACTCGGGCCTCTCTGTTCATTTAGAAATAGGGCAGTGTCTGGTGGTATCCTCTCTCTCTTTGTAATTGGATCCATGGAGCACATTGTCGGCGGCCGCATAATGTGTACCGAGATATCGGCATATGGTAGGGTGATATTAAGGCGGCGGGTGGGTGCGGTCGTGTCAGTGTCCCCAGGATTACTACAATGATGTGCCTTAAATGGAACAACCTGACCCCAGTCGCGACTATGTGGCTGCGAAGATTGGGGTCCCAATTCACGTGAATTCTTGCACCATGTGTAAATTACACTAGCTCATTGAAAATAGAAGTCCATGCCCAAGGTGTGTATCCTCTGTAGTATCGAGGGAACTCCTGTGCCAAACTCTCCCGATCAATTTGCTCCTCCGGAAAGTATTTTGACTCCTTATGCTTTGCATGCCCTTTTCCTTCTTCCACCACCCATCTAGTAGAATCGTCTTTTCGGCCCTAGGAATTGGTAAGACTCTGCGCTTTTGATTGCGCCCAAACAGAGCCTTTTTCAGCCTGTTCCAGAGGATAGAGACACCTTTCCCCCTTTATCTTGTCTCGCGGAAATTGTTCCTGTTCATCCAAAACACGTAGACCACATTCATTAGTAACTAACATGGCTAGCCAACACTAAATGAGCTTGAGTTGATTACCCCACACTTAGTTGCTAGCGTGGTTTCACTAGTCATAGTCATTCGGATACTCAGACTTCCCCTTCGATACACTTCAGCCAGTAGTTTCTCCCACAATTTAACATAATCAACACGTTGACAAGATTGAGCAAACACAACATTATACAACATTTTCACTGAAGGCACTTCGCATTGAGATATTAAACTTGGCAATTATACGTGTACTACTCGGACTTCGAACACTTAAATAACTCAGACTTAGGACACAAGCATTTACATGAAGTCACTACTGCTTTACTCAGACTTCAAGCAGTTGAGAACTTGCCAATCGGGACCTTACAATTTTTACATGCCCACATTTACCCGATAATTTCCAATTCCCATGTTCTGACCCAACGGTGCTATCCTCTAATATACAGTCAAACACTCGTTGCAAAACTGAATTGGGAGATAAAAGCATGAATTTCCCAATTTTGTTTTTTCACTCCCCCTTTTCTTCTTCCCTAAACCCATCAAGCACCCTACACTTAATTTCTATGCCAAATTCAAGAACACATGTTGTCTCAGTGCAAGCATCAATTATCGTCAAATAATGGCATGATTAAGAATCAAAAACTTATTTCTACCGAGTTCACAAGAATAAGGGTTGACCTTGGCTTACCCATATGTTGTATAAATTTACATAAGAAAGGAAGAAAACTAAAACATACATGTGATTGAGTTTTATGTAGAGGGTGATTCTTGAGAGCCCTTTTTCCATGTCACGTTCAGGGGAGGGATTGGGAGTTTTGTCACGTAGAGGAGTGAAAAATAGAGGCTGAAATGTTGATTTTGGGGTTAAAGGAGGTTTCGGACCACCGACACGGTTTTTAAGTGAGCCCGTCGCGAAATATACCTCAACGTGGCATGGAGGCTATCGCGGAGAAGCGGCTCACGCGCGAGCAATCTGGGCCCTCATCTCAGGGTTACCCATGCAGCATGCCTCCGTGACAAGGAGCCTAACATGGTGATCCTGCTCTGTGTCACGGAGCTGTCATACAAACGTATTGTCTAAGCCAAATTTCTCTTTTTATTTACCTTGGCACTTATGGAGCAATGCCACTCCTCCAATCATTTTATGAGCTCTTTAGCATTCTACAAATCCTCCAACATCAAACCGTTAGAAAATGGTGGGTTGCCTCCCACCCAATGCCATAGTTTCAGTCGGGGCATGACTTTTCATTTTCAAAAGTAAATCTAACTATGCATTCACAGGTTGCCTCCCTTGCAACGCACGATTTACCGTCGCAACACGACCCGGCTCACCTTGTTCATCGAATAAGGTAATAGACGTCTTCTCTCGATTAACGCCCTCACACCAGTAGTGCTTACACCTTTAGGCCATTAACCAAGAATGTGGCACTTTTATCTTCCTGCCACAATTCAACCGCCCCATATGGGGTCATCACAAAGCTACCTCAGATGGTCCCGGACCACTTAGACCTCGACTTCCACGGAAATAACTTCAACTTGGAGTTGATTAGCAGCACCATTTGTCAGGTTCAGAAGATTCGAGGCACTATATGCTTGTCATTCCACCTCTTACTCTTTTCTTTGTATAGCTTAGCACTCTCATATGCATGCGATAGAACTCATCCCGGCTAAATACAATTTCAACATGGCAAGCTTTTTCAGACTAACTCGGGATCCATGTTCAGCTTCCACGACCCAATATGCCTGATGTTCAAGCTCCACAGGCAAGTGACAGGCAACTTCCGATATACTAACCGATAAAGGTGAAGTCCCAATTGGCGACTTATAGGCAGTCCTATACACCCACAAAGCATCATCTAAGTTTGCTTGCCCAATCCTTTTGTTGAGCATTACAGTTTCTGTAGAATCTGCTTGAATTTCATGTTTGATACTACTACTTGCGCTAGTTTGAGGGTGATACGTTGTAGCCACCTTATGTCGAACTCCATATTTAGCCAATAAATTTTGGAACCAGGTATTAACAAAGTGTGAACCTCGGAAGTCGCTAATAATAGCTCGTGGGGTTCCAAACCTAGTAAAAATCTGCTTCTTCACAAACTTGGCCACTACCTTGGCATCATTAGTGAGAAAAGTTGCGGCCTCAGCCATTAGAAACATAATCTACCGCTACCAAAATATATTGATTAAGCTGACGATTGGAAAGGGCCCCATGAAATCTATCCCCCCACACATCGAACACCTCGACTTCCAAGATATTGTGCAACAACATCTCATGTTTTCTGCTGATTGTTCTCGTTCTCTGGCATTAATCATAAGACTTGGAATATGCTGCTGCATCTTTGAATAAATTTGGCCAAAAGAAACCTGTCTGGAGCACTTTATGAGTAGTGCGCTCTCCTCCATGATGACGCCATATGGCGAAGACAACTTCTCAACACTTCAACTACCCGACTCTCTGGAATGCACCGGTCTCATCACTTGATATGGCCCTTGCTTGAATAGATAAGGCTCATCCCACATATAGAACCGGGACTCATGCTTCGGCTTCTTTCTTCATTGGTAGTTGGCTACGAACAGTACACTCACTTACTATCAATTCACTATGTTCGCATACCACGGAAGTTCCGCCACACTCAGTGCCAAGAGATACTCATAAGGAACTCTTCTCGGATGAAACTCAACATCACTCATGTGACCTGTCCTCTAGTTGTGATAGATGATACGCTGCGATTTCACGCCTTCACGTAGCGGATTTCCAAGTCGAACTCCTGCAGTAATAATACCCACCGAATCAGCCTGGGTTTAGCATCCTTCTTGTTGAATAGGTAGCGGATGACCTCATGATCTGTATACCACCACTTTTCCCAACCATATAGGACTGAATTTATCAAATGCATAATAAGCGCCGGCCATCTCCTTGCAATGACGATTATAATTCCACTTGAGCAACATCCAGTGTTTTTGCTAGCATAGTATATGGAGTGAAAAATCTTTTCTCTCCTCTGCCCCAATACCACTGCACCCGCAGCCACATCGGCATCACATCAGCTCCAAACGGGCGTTTCTAGTCGAAGCAATGAGAATGGGAGCTTCCACCCGACTTCTTCTTAGTCTCAAAATATTTATCACATTCTTCCCCAAGCTCAAACTTCACATCTTTTTCTAGCAGTTGGCACATCGGTTTAGAGATCTTTGAGAAATCCCAAATGAGCGGAGTCTATAAAATCCAGCATGTCCAAAGAACACCAGGACACCCTTAACGGACATTGGTGGTGGCAACTTCTCAATCACCTCAACCTTTGCAGTCAACCTCCAAGCCACTTTGTGACACTTTGTTTCCAAGGAATGCCTTCCTTGACGAAAAAGTGACACTTCTTCCAATTGCTTACGAGTTTGTATCTTCACACCCCCAACAAGGCCCTATCAGTTCTGCAAACATAAAGCAAACAAGTTACCAAAAGAAGATAGTTCATACATAAATACCTCTACATAATCTTCCACCATGTCATGAAATATAGCTATCATGCATCGTTGGAAGGTGGTTGATGCGTTACATAACCCAAAGGGCATACTCTTGAGCATATGTCCATAGGGACAGGTGAATGTGGTTTTCTCTTGGTCTTCTGGGGATATAACTACTTTATTATATCCAAGAATAGCCATCTAGAAAACAATAATACTCCTAGCCTGCAAGTTTGTCCAACCATGTCGATGAATGGTATGGGATAGTGATCTTTTCGGGTGGCCTCATTTAATTTCCTGTAATCCATGCAAATCCTCCAACCTATGACTGTGCGAGTGGGAATCAACTCATTCTTCTTATTAGTGATAACTGTCATGCCCCCTTTCTTTTTAGTGCACGAACCGGGATGACCCACTCCTTTATCCGGAGATAGGATATACCACTCCTGCATCTAGCCACTTAATCACCTTCTTCCTCACTACATCTTTAATCCTTTGGATTAAACCTCCTTTGATGTTGTACAATTGGCCAGATACTTCCTCCATTAATATCTTGTGCATGCAGAAGCCGGACTGATTCCATGGATGTCTAACATTTGCCATCCTATGGCTCTTTTCTCTTTTAGAACCACTAATGCTACTTGAGCTATGAATGCGGTAGTTCGATGAAATAATGGCCAGGAAATGTGTCGGCTTCTCCCAAAAATACATGCGAAGGTGTGGAGGTTATGCTTTCAGCTCCAATTTGGGGGCCTCCTCGATTGATGTCTTGAGTGGAGGCTCTGGGACCGACGTAGGGGCTCGAACTCATGACCACAGAAACAACATTTTGGCCTCATCAGCTTGCACCATTTCATAAGTTTCCATATCCCCAAGCCACGATCATGTCCCACCAAAGCTCTTTCCAAGTGATCATTCGGGCTAATAAGCTGAAGTGCATACTCTTGATCAACAACAGTAATGGATGAAAACTCTTCATATATAGTAGGTAGCTTCATGTCTTTGCAGACATCAAATGCTTCTACCTTTTCATGAGCTCTCATTGTTAGGCGCCTGCAGCTACATCTGTCTAGGCTCGTTGGGTTGCCCGAGGGGCGTCCCAAAATAAATGGGCTTCCGAGTCTGGCTCAAAATAAAGGATTATGAAATCTACCGAAGAAAAATAAGGAAACCCACTTGCACTAGCACATCTTCTACAATTTCATTGGGCCTCGCCAATAGACGATCGGCTAAGTTTGCAAAATCAGAGTGTGGTGGGTCTTGGACTACCTAAACCCAACTTCTTGGCAATACAGAGGTAGGCATCAAGTTAATGCTCGCTCACAAGATCACATGAACCACGGGCTCTAATGGACTGCCCAATAGTGATCTGGATAGTAAAACTTCCCGGATCTTTGAGCTTTGTAGGCAATCTATTATGTATGCGAGAAGTGCCTTTCCTCGGTAAGTGCACAGCGTGGCATATTCGGAAGTCAATGCTTTATTGTTTCCTACAATATCCTTTATGTACTTGGCATACTTAGGAATTCCCTGCAAAACATCTACCAAAGGAAGATTAATGTGTACCTGCTTAAATACTTCCATAAATTTCTTGGAGCATGCTTCTTCCCTATGCTTCCTCAGCTCTGCGGGAATGGGGTGGTGGTGGTGACTTCTCGGTTGTTGCCTTTCCACTCCCCTTCCTTATCATTAACAGACACTCCTCTGTTGTTTCAGCTTGGTGTACTGGCTTTTCTGGCACCAACTCCTTCAGTTGTTTACCACTCCTGGTGGTGACAACATTTACCTACTTAGGGTTGGTGTTTGTATTACTTGAAACTCGCGGTCAAGTATTTTGTGGACCCATTCATTTATTCGCGAATCTCAAAAGACTTTGTAGCCAGCTGATTTTCAGTTAGCTGTTAATTTCACTTGGTCAACTGTCATCTGAGCTTGGTTGTCTATGTGGTCTTCAACATATCCTCATTATTTCTGGACGGGCGAGGTCGGTTCCTGAATCACACATACTTCCATTTACATGAAGAAAGTGGGACACATAAGCCGAACATGAAACTAAATTGAGTATTAAGGAGGAAACTGATAACTCAAGCTAAAACTGGGCCGGAAGGAAATAAATGCGGTATTTAGTATATATCTGCCTTGCTACCCACGTAGCTGCCTCCAATATGTTGATTCCTCAACCTTGACTGAAGCTACTTTTTTTCTAAGCTTACGAACTTTGACGATCTAGTATCTCCCTTTGGAACCTCTTTATAATTAAGGCTATCTTTCACACTAACACTGTCACAAAACAACCAGAGATGGATCACCCAAATACTTCTTTAAGAGCGATACATGAAAAACTGGATGAACTGAAGCTAATTCTGAAGGCAACTCCAACTCATATGCCACCTTGCCAACTAGTCTCACAATCCGGTATGGACCAACATAATGGGGGCTGAGTTTCCCTTTATTTTTGAACCTCATCACTCCCTTAATGGGAGACACCTTTGAAAAACCAATCAACGACTTCAAACTCAAGTTCTGTCACTCCTCACTTCCGCATAGGACTTTTGTTATGTCCCAGCCAAGATCAGACCGGGAGTTAAATGGAAAACAAATTTTACGCACCGGGTCGCAGGCTTAGTCACGTGACACGTGGGGTGGACCACCAAGTAGTAAAGTTGACTCATGGTGAAGTGCACAGCTTAAGTTGGAAAATTGTGAGTTTGGAGTCCCCACGGACATGACCACGAGTCATGGTCAGTCCCCACGACTTGTTGAGTCAGTCATGGTCAAGGGCTATTGAAAGATGAAGGTCGAGTGGCGTGTTTCACATGAATGGACGCAATGAATGGTAATTGAGATGCCACGATCCATTAGGACAGTCGTGGTCAACAATGATTAGGATCTTTGAGATTTTAGGGTAGTGAAGGTGATGAGTGGTGACCTTGAGTCGTGGTCACCTGTAACAACTCGTAGGGTCCCCATGGCGAACTCCAAATGAATTTTGGATAGTGCACACGACAAGCGGGAGGCCTTGGTCATGGTCCTTAGTAATGAGTCCGAGTCCCTCATGGGGACTAGCGAGTCGATTATTTTATGTGAATTTAGTAAAGGCTTATCCGTAATTCCTATGATCTAAGGACTAAACTACATCGTGTTAAGCTATGAATAGTGAGTTTTAAGAGGGTAAATTCATTCTAGACTATTCCTACTCATGCATGCAAACTTAGAGAGATAGAGAGGTGATCAGAAAGCAATCTCCTTCAAGCTTTTCTTCAATATTTAATTGTTGTCGGAGGAGTTATAGAATCAGTCTCGGGTATGTAGGGTTATGAATGGATGAATTTGTTCACACTCTGCCCAATCTCTCTTTCTAATTCATGAGATTCTAGATAATTCGTGGGGTTTTTATCCCAAATCTTGAAATCCTTATGATCTAGCTATGGGTTAATTCCTTTCATGTATAAATTCATGTTTTATGAATCATGGGTAGATTTTTCAACTATTTCAATCCTTATCATTAGCTTAGACCTCCTCTGTTTCAGCTTGGTGTGCGGCTTTTCGCTCCAACTCCTTGATTATTTTCCACTCACAGTGGTGACAACATTACCTACTTGGGGTTGGTGTTTGTATTACTTGGAAACTCGCCCGGGGTCAAGTATTTTGTGGACCAACTAGCTGTCCCAACTGAATCTTCAAAGACTTTGTAGCCAACTGTTGATTTCAGTTAGCTGTTAATTTCACCTAGTCAACTGTCATCGAGCTTGGTTGTCCATAATGGTCTTCAACATATCACTCATTGTTTCTGGATGGGGCAGGCACATTATTCCCTGAATTGAGGCTAGAAATTCTGATGTGCCCCTGGTTTCTGTGCAGGCCCTAATTCAAGCTTTTCCCTTGATGACTATTACTAACCCATGAAAAATTCGAGATGGTTCCTCCGATTGAGGTTGTAAGTGTTTCCATACTGCGATTATTGCTCCTCTACGCATTCCCGACAAAGTAAACTGAGTTTTGGTTAGAACCACATGTATCGGCTAAGTGCTCACTGCTACCAACAACTGCTACACTTGCTGGACTGTATTGGCTGGAGCTTGTGGCTGCGTAGGCTCATGTTGCGAAATGAGTATTCATCGATTTTATAGTGCGTATTTGTGCAGCAATAGTTGTGAGTTCGTCTACCTCAAGACACCTGCCACTTTCTTCACCACACCTCTGGTTGTGTCAGCATTCCATTCTAGGTTGCCTTACGAAATACGGTTCAACGGTGTATACAACTCTCATACGTCTTTTCAAAGCCTTCCCACAGTGCCAGAAGTCTAAGCAGAGTTTTGGTGTGAGGCTCCAAGCCTTCTATAAAAATATGCACCAACACATCATTGGACTGATGATGGTGAGGACAATCTCTCGGCATAGACTTGAACCTCGGGCTTGGTACGAGGTTCTCACCCTCTCACTGTTTGAAACTTAGAATCGACTTCTAAGCCTTCGCTGTCTTCCTAGAAGGAAAGAACGTTAAGAATTTGTTGTCAGATCATCCCATGTGGTAATAAAGTTAGGTGGTTCAGCCTTTATCCACCTCTTCGCTTCCCAGCAAAAAGGAAGCAGAGACACATGTAAGCCTCACATAATGCGATGATACCCCTGTGTGGGTATGTATCCGCGATCTCTTGAAAAATTTTGTAGGTGTTGTTGCGGGTCTTCATGAAGACCTATAAATTGTCTGCTAGTGTGTAAAAAGTTGCACCATGTTACTGTTCATCTCAAATCTACCTCTTGGCTCAGGTCTATGGTGCTAGAGGTAACATTATCGCGTGTGGAATTTCACCTCACGTGCGGTCTTGCTACCATTACTTCGGGCACTAGCACCTGCTAACTGGTGGATGTTGTTGTTCCAGAATTTCCCTCTGTAACAAACTGCAACTTCCTTTCGAAGCTTCTCCTTTGTAAAGTGACATCTTTAGGCTCGAGAAATGGGTCCACCAATTCTTCATTCCTTGTCGAGCGTTCGAAGTGCCCTATACCTACAAGGGTAGCAGCTAAGATCAGGTTTGTCAACACTTGCACAAGACTTGCAAAAGCTAACTCAAATATTTCACTAGTTTCGCCAGTCTAGGCAGCGGCAAAAACTTGTTGTTGCCTAACGCATGCAAGTGCGTGATGCATTACAAACAATATGTGGCTCTTTCAAGATGGATATCGAACCCACGGGGGACTATAACTTAGTGATTTTTTCTATTTAGTATTCAAAATCAATCTATGCAGAATTGTGTAAGTAACACTATGAATTAGGTGTTTGATAATTGATAATATAAGTAATACTAAATGAAGCTAAGAAAATCGATTGAAACAATAGCAAACAATCTAAGGTTAAGGCATGGAATGCGGTCATGTAAAACTTATATTTCACTTCAGCTGTCTTCTCTACCGAGTTGATGGTTGGGAAAACTTTAAGTCTGACTATGGTCTTTGAACCTCTAGTTGTGGCCTAAATATGAACCTTGCGGTTACACATATCAATTTGTAATGCAATAACTCATCTTAGGTTAGTCTACTTAGTTTCCATTGTTAACCAAAATTGCATTACAAGTATATTTCTATCATGCACGTGAATCTCACCTTCAATTTACAGCAAAGATGAGAACATATTCCCCTATTCCTCGTTCTGCCTAATAAATATCTTTCATAGTCAAATTAAGGTTATAAATTTATCTCAATATTGGCCAAACATTAAAATACCAAAGCGAGGAATGAAGAACAACCATTCCAAGAGAGAAGAATGTTCAGCTGAAAATAAAATAAAAGTATACAATCATACAAATAGCCTTAACCTCAGAAATTAGGTAATTTGTACTCATTTTTTGATTAAACATCTTCAAACAAGTTTCTAACATAGAAACAATTGAAATTTTGAAGAAAAGAGAAGAGAAATAACCCTAGAAATTTTTTCAACTCAACTGTAGTTTCCCACGTTCTTGCTAATTTTTCAGATAATGAAAAATAATATTCTAAGTGTTCTATTTATCAGGTGAAAAATTTACCTTTGTGACAAACTGGCTAGTGGCATGGAGCTCGCCATGAGAGAACGAGTTGTGACACGGGTTGTCACGGAGGTGCACGGAAATGGGACAAAGCTGGAAACCATTGCTCCATGTCTGGACTAAACGCGTAGGATTTGGTCCGTGACACGGGTGTCGTGGACCTTCACTGGAATTTTGGAATATCTGAATTCTTAAGCTCCGTTTGATGGAGCTTAACGCGCCAAGTCTTCTCCATGACACGGACCTGTCGCGTACGCTTACTGTTTTGCACCTTCCAAATTCAATAATTTTCTTCTTCTACCCATGCACTGTAGCACATTTTCAATGCAAACAATCATAACGTGACACGATGGTGAACTTCCAAATCGGTCTAACGCTCTCCAAACATTCCATACTCCCACTCGAGTTTTCGCTACTTCCAATGACATTTTTGTCTTATCCACTGCCAAATAATTAGCACAGGTATTAGTTTGAAAAAAACATAATTAATCCAAAACATGCATGAATACATCAATATTATCCTTATGGCTCCCATATGGTTTAAAAATGGAGTTTGGTCGTATAAATACGCCAAATCAAATATCTAACATGTATATGTTTACAAATTACCCTTGAATATATTTATGATTTTTACTTATGATGTCTATTTCATACAAGTATAATTCAAGATTTGGACAAGCCCACTCCAAGTTAAGCATGATTTCATGATTTGTAAGGCTAATAGGTTTTAGTTACCTAAAGTTTTGGAGTCAAGACTCCCATATTAAGATTTAAGTTATGCTTTGATATATTATTATACGAGCATTATATGTGTTTTGGGAGTAGTGTCTAGCACTGAGTAGGCTAGGGGTTCCAAGGTTCTTGCGTCTCATAAACTACGCGCCAACATAGGTATTCTTTAGGGCCTCTCGAAAGCGTTTCTAGACGGGCCAGTCGTGATATCACACCTTATTTAATCCCTTTGCCCTAGCAAGGCTTAGGATAGCCCTCCTCTGCGTGGGCGAGATGTGGGATCATCATGCGCTCATACATGGTGGTTGTCGGTTAGATGGAGTCTCCAGCTGTTTCCTCGGATTTCAGTAATGCATATACTATAAGATATTATATCATGTTTTCGTAGATTTGATCCAATAGTTACAGTTTTTACCTATATGATTTCGGATATGGCAATATATGCACTTATTTTAGTTTATGTCTATTCATGTTTTTATATACCATTAGCGCGACTATCATTCCATGATGTACTAGTTTGCCCAATGAGCGTAATTTGCCAACAAAGGTAACCACTACAGCGGCATGTTTGCTGCTTTCATAACATAATTGTTTAAAGTAGCGCGCTACCTGTGTTGCCTTCATTTGTGTTGAGTTTAAGTGTTACGCCCCAAGAATTTTTTTGATGATTATTTGATGGTTATGTGTCATATTAGGGACTTATTGGTTTTATGTTGTCCATGGGATGGAGGAAAACGTGTGCACGAGGAAGCGAGAAGTATGTGAAGTTTGTAAATAAGGGTCAACTTTAAATGGCCATATCTCCAAACATATAATGATCCAGAAGTCCCATAACCTATGAAATGAAAGGTATTTTAGTCTAGTTTACAGTGAAAAAAACCGCTTGTCAATGGGAGTTTGGAGTATAAAGTTATGCTCGTTTGAAGATAGAACTGTCGGCTAAAAAAGCGCGCGGGCGCCGAGACATGCATGCGGCAAGCGCCGAGAGAGAAAGTGTGCAGGAGCTGTGAGCAGAGCCTGGCCAGGCTGCCCGCTAAATGGGTAAGTGACAAAGCAACACACCTCAGTTGTTTGTTTTAGTTGAAGAATTTCAGCCTATCATAGTGTATATTCATCTGAAAACGCCACCACTGTTTGTTTGAAAGAACCAACATGGAAAGTGTGAAGTGTTATGCTCCTGGTTGAATTGCAATCATTGCCATTTTCAGATAAGTTCTAGGAAGAGGAAGAGGCGGAGTTTACTCCTACTTTAGATGATAACATATCCAAGAAATGGTAAGTAATTCCCTTTTGATTTCTTTAATGAGGTTATAACTTGGAGAATGTTGGCAATGTTTTTGTTTATTGTTTCTTTGCATTTTATGGCATATTATATCCAATTTTGCTTTTTCCCGACTTTGGTGATGAGATTTCCAACGTGTGTTGATTCAGACTTTGCGAAGAAACTTCAGAATATGCTCAGAAAATTTTAAGCTGAAATTGAAGTCGATGTATAAAGGTATGTAAAGGCATCCTTTCTTTGTTTTAAGCACGAAACTAAGTTATTGAAAGGATTAATATTCCTATATTTTAAAATAATATTGAGGCATGTATGATCCTTTCCAAAGGGTTGGAAATACTTGGCATCAAGCTTGAATCGTTAAGAATGGTTGAAGCGAACAGAAAATGTGAGAACAGAAGGCGTAATTTTTATATATGATTGTTACCTTGATTTCTAAGTGAGTCAGAAGTCCCCTTAACGTGGCACCATGAGCTGGTCCTTTGCAATATACTGTATATGTGATTTTGAATATTTGTTAAGATCTAGTCACTTATTGAAATTGGTAGGAAATGTTAAGACGACGACATGTAATTAACTTAAGCTAAGAATGACGCTAAGCGATTGAGGGTAAACAGGCTTATTGAAATGATGTTTTAATAATATTATTAATCTCTCCTATATGTTTATGTTTAAAGTGTTAAGGTAAAAAGGAGATTTTATGTTTCCTCTTTAAAGCTAAGCAAGCGGCACGTGTGAATAAGCTAAATCGTATATGTTAACGGGAAGCGTGGCTAAGTTGTCAATTAAGCAAAGAGGTAAGTGCGTATAAGAATTGATGGAATAGTGAACACGAGGGTAAAGACTTGAGTGTAGAATTGAATTTTAAAGATGAATAAGGAAAGTAGAGCTAAACATTGTTAGAATTAGACGATACGGGTTACGTTGTGAGCAGGGTAGGCAACAACTAGGAAGATTAACCTTTTTGTTCTAAAAGACGTTTAGCAAAGAGTTATAAATTAAGTTGTTGTTTATATTCAATATAATTTCGTTGATGAATAACCACTAAAGTGTTAACCTTCAAAGAAATAATTAGAGTTGAACGTCTGCAAAATAGTAACCTAAGTTAAAGAGAGCTTTCTACGCTATACCCCTAAGCGATTATGTTAAGTTATCTATTCTAAGTATTGAAATTTTCTACCATGTATGAAAGAGGGTAATCCCTAGGATCTTCTAAGTCACTTATGATTATGTAAGCTTTCTTAAGCTCCTAAGATAATTGCAAAGTTATGGTCAATCAGCATCACCCGAATTCGGCTATATATCTTTATTTGCCTATAAGGCATCACTTATGTACTCACTAGTTCCCAATGTTATATAGCTCCAAGTCTCAAATCCTTAAGTTATGTCTTTACGTCCTAATTTATGTTGAAACGTGCTAGATCGATCTAAGTTTTTGAGAGATTATATTTCGAGAACTATGCTAATGTCTCGGTCAAGTATTTGATGTTGTATACAAGTCTAAGAATTCAAGTCTTTATATGTATTTCCAGTAAGAAGTCTTAATGTATATGATTTTATGTTATAACATGTTGAATTCTTTTAGTTATATTCAAGTCATGCATCTTTATGTTTAGCTCTTGTTGAGTTATCAGTTGAATTCCTAAATTCAGAGGAGAGATTCTCCCATGTACCAATGTTCTAATGTCTAAGTAAGTATAAGTACGGCTGTAATGTGATGAGTTAAGCTCGGAGAACTTTGAATACCAGGAAGTCTCACAGGTCACCCCGTTAACTAAATACGAGTTATACATTATATAAAAGTCTCATACGTTGTATGTCTGTAGTTCAGTTCTCATCTCTATGTATATTACAAATAACTCCAAGTTCCTAGTTATAATTTTCATGTTTTCCTACAAATAAGTCAAATGAATTAAGAACTATATGTGCTTATCCACATGATAAATTTAGCGATTGAAATTCCAATGTACAGATTGTCGATACAGGTAAAGGAACACCTGGCAGGCAATATATATTTGTAAGTTCCCAAATGTTGTTGTGTAGAAATGAGCTCTATGTGTTTCTATCCAAGTAATATGTTAAATTGGTAGGATTATTTGTAGGACATTGTTTGTAGCCTACAAAGTTCTTATGTTGTCTAAACCTCTTGAAGGTCCTTCAAGTAACTGAGTCGCCATGTTCATGTATAATTTGACAGCTTTACGTGATATATATTCATATTTTCTATATTTACATGATATGGGTGCTCACTTGCATTTATGGGTTACAAAAGTGGCCTATTCCGGCCATAGATTTAACATTTTTCATTTATATGTCATACGTGTTAAATTGACTCAATATAAACCATATCATCCCTATTTATGATTACGATTGAGAATTATTTTTATTTTATCCCGACGTGGTACATCGGTTGGAGAGATATTTTATTTTACTTTGTGGTACATCGGCTGGAGATATTTTTATTTTACTCGGGTGTGGTACATCGGTTAGAGATATTTTATTTTACCTAGATGTGGTACATCGGCTGGAGATATTTTATTTTGCCTAGTGTGGTACATCATTGGAGATTTTATTTTACCCCGGTGTGGTACACAGGTGGAGATATTTTATTTTACCTAGGTATGATACATGTTGAAGATATTTTTATTTTCCCTTATATAATTTTGATTGGACCAATTTTATATATGGATTTATGGTTGGTTGGTTGCGGGAATTACGGTTATAGTTTTCTTGTGCATTACTTGGTTGCATTTACACTTCGGTATTGACTTATTGTCGGGTTTGGTTTTCGATTCCCGAGGTTGTTACTATTCCTTGTTTCTAGCTCGATTATCATTGCTGTCTTACATGTTTACAATTTTTTGCCTTACATACAGTACATTTCATTATAGCGACGTCCCTTTACTGAGGGACCTACGTTCATGCCGCAGGTGCGGGTAGAGGTTGAGATTGCCGGTGTAGTAGCGGTTGAAGTGAGATTGGTGGATGTGTTGGTATGCTCCTTTCTTTCTGGAGCTAAGGCTGGTTTTGTTTCAGTTAGAGTTTTGAGATGCAGTTATGGGTAGGTCGAAGCCTGTTCGGAGCCATGATCGGTTTACTCTTTAGAGGCTTTGTGGACTTAGTGTACAATGGTATTCGATTTATGGCCTTGTCGGCTTTTTTTTGTTTAGTTTAGAATACTCATAGCCTTGTTTGCATTTTAGTTGTTTACCCTATATTGTTGAGACATTATGGGTCCAATTTGTGCTCAGGTTGATTGTGACGGTGCTGGACAACCTAAGTGTTACGATTCTGAATGTCATATCTCGGCTTCCCATCGAGTCCAGGCATGGGAGCTTGATCCACGCCCTCCCGGTTATGGGGAAACACAGAACGTTCCAGGCCAGTCTCGCCGTTAGCTAGTCTTCCGAGTTTATCTCAGTGCTATTGTTGGTGAGTCCTCATCCTTCGAGGACCTTTAGTTAGTTGAGTATGTTGTTTTTAGTATCGGAACTTCTAGTGAGCTATTTGGGGTATTGTCCCATCAACTCGTCCCATTATGTTAGAGGCTTTTCAGACATAGACTTGTATTTTTTAGCTTCAGGATTTCTGTGTTGTGATGTTTCCATTGGATAGCATTTATTTTCATATTTTCGCTATTCGAGACTTAGGTTATCAACTTTGTTATAATAATTTTTAGTTGTCATGTTCACTCCATGGGTTGAATTGGGGCCATTTATTATTCTAGATTCCGTGTACTGAGGATCCGGGCAGTGTACTCAATGGGTGTGACCACGAGTGCTTGGGTCAGTCACACGACTCGTTAGGTCACCCGTTAGGATCACTGGCAGTTTTACCTAGTGATTTTTAAGGGCTATTTAGTAATTTTCTATTCTCCTAAGCTTTAAACTACATCATTTTGGATATAAATTCCAGACTTATTAGAAGGTTTGGACAGTTCCTTCCTCATTCCCACGTTCTTTCTCAGAAAAGCATCAAAGTTCTCTGAAGCTCTCAAGCAGGCTTAGGGTTTTCCTTCATTAGAGTGGATTCGGGTCTTTCTTATTCGGGAAAATTCTTAGCCAGGTATGTGAGGGAATTCAACAAGGGATTTTCCTTCCTTGTGTCCCCAAAGCCTCCATAGTTTCTCTTTCAGTTTTATCCCTGAGCTATGAAGAAATTTTCATGTTAGTTTTCGTTAATTTCACACAAGGATATTATCCATGTTTATTATTCACACGCATGATCTTCGCCAGGTTCCTAAGTAAATTGTTGATGTTCTTTCCAAAGTGAATTTAAGCCCACCTAAATTTTTTGAGTAAAGGTTATTTGTGTATTAAATTCCGTATAGTTTTGTGAAGTATGATTGGGATGAATTTCCTAGTAATTCTTATTATGTATGTTGAGAAAATATTCCATTGATAAGAATGATTTTAGCCTTGTTGGGTGAGACTTCTTTAATCTTTGAAATTTCGCTATATTATTAAATTCTCGTGTAGTTGGAATGAGTTGAGTTCTCTATTAGCTACTTAGTAGTTTAGTTCAGTTAGAACTTAAAACTTCTTCAGAACTATACAGAAATTGTCAACTAGTCGGTTTGACTTCGGTCTTTTCCCAAGAGTATCGATGGTGCCTCCCGGTTATCGAAGCAGAGACTTAGAAATCTAGTTTATTAATCCATTAGCGGTCATGATATTTATATATATGGCTCTGAACAGCCCCCAAGACCCCAGTTCATTTACAATTTGTTCTTAGATGGATTTACGATGCTTTCGGATAAGTAGCTCACGATAGTCACAGAACCCGGTTCAGAACACAGTCGATAAGACTCTCAAGAGGTACTTTCAGTTAAATGTACTTGACTAGTCTTGGACCCCGGTTTTGAGTTATTAGCTTAGTAGTTCAGTTTAGATTTTCCAGTGGAAGGAGGCTTAGCACTGGCGGGCCGAGGATTCCGGCACACCGAGTTCCCAGAACTACATTGCCGGTGTAGGTTCGTATTACTTGGCTGATTGTCCCGAGACTTTTGTGATCATCCGTTCATGCCTTTATTCCCTAGCAAGGTATATTGGGTCCTACCAGCATATATCGGACTCCACGTCTAGCTCACGTGGTTATATGTCGGTTAGGAACTCTCCACTAGTCAGCTCGGTTCAGTCTCGGTTTTTGACAGTTCAATTCAGGTGGTCAGTTTAGTGTGATGCCTCAAACTTAGGGCATGTCATGACCATCATACGAGTCATCTTGACCATTTCGGTTATGAGTAGTTCAACTCAGTTTACTTGTTGGTCATTGCATGTAATTTCAGTTCGAGACTTTGTATTTCGGTTATGCTTTCTCCCACTTATCCAGTACATTCAAAGTACTGACGCATACTTAAGTTGTATCATTTCATGATACACATTGCGAGTTCCCGGACTCGCGGCGTTATTTTGCCACGGTCGAATCCTCCTCCGCCGCAGTTGAAGTGTAGAGTCCTCTCATCATTCGGGCCTTATTTTATTTTCTTACGATTACAATTTTTATTTAGATTTAGAGTTAGCTGGGGGCTTGTCCCAGTAATTCATCAGTTAGAAGTTTGAGATTTACATATGTTCGAGATTTCATGTTTCAAGTTTTATCTTAAATTTCATAAAAAATTGCTTTTATGTTATTACTTCAAAATATCCGATGTGCATGTTTTACTTAGAATACCAGTGTATGATAGACCGGGGGTTGACTTGGGGTCACTTGTGACCTCAAGTACCGTGTTACGTCCAGGGTTATAGTCTTAGGGCGTGACAAACTTGGTATCGAGCACTAGGTTTTTAGGCTCTCGGAATACGAAAACCGCATCGGTAGAGTCCTTTTCATGGTTGTGAATAGGTGCCACACTTATGACAAGGGAGATATGAGATGTTATTAGGAAAAACTCTTTTTGTTCATACTCTTTCGTGCGTTAAAGTTCAATTCGAGAAACACCCTTCATCGTACTTTCTGTTTTGTTTCAATGAACCATGCCTCCCAGTGCGAGTAATGGAAAAAGGGTCGTTAATGCCAACGGACCTTCCCCACCGGACCCGAGTAGCTCCTCAAGATGATTCGATACCTACTGTCGAATTCGGGGCAGCCATTCAGCTGCTAGCCCAAACGAGTCACCAGCAGGTGTACCAGCAGGTGGATTCCCGGTAGCCACCGTGTGGTGCAACGTGTTGTGAGGGGTGCGGGACTTTACCCTTATGAACATTCCATCTTTTTGGGGATCCAAAGTAGGGGAGTATCCCCAGGAGTTTGTGGATGAGATCAGGAAGATTACCCGCATTATGGGTGTGTAGCTCTTTGAGAGTGATGACCTGTTTGCCTACCCGGCTAAGGGTAGCTAAGACAGCATGACAGTGGAAAAAGGAGCGACGGCGGGAGTAGGACCGTGGGGGTGGGAGGAGTTCCACACCGCTTTCTTGGACAGATTTTCCTCGGGGGCCGAGGAAGGCAAGGTGGCAGGTTTATGAATTTGAACCGGGAGCAGGGGCCGGAGTGGAGGAGTATGCTCTCGGAGTTTACTAGGTTGTCTAAGTACGCTCTGGATTAGCCGAGCCAAGGGATCGCATGTTGAAATTTGTGAACGGGGTGTCGAATCTGTTCCTCAAGTGTAGGACAGTGAGGTTGAATAAAAGATATGGACCTCTCCAACTTGATTTTCCTTATGATTGAGGTGAAAAGGCTGGCAGGATATGGGCGAAGAGCAAACGGGCAGGGTGGCCGGTCGGATTTCGGCCATTAGAGGTCTAGTGGTAATAGCCGCCCACCGCAGCAGCAGCATAGAGCCCCAACACCCAATTCAGCCAGCGTCCCAGCCTTTGGTCCACCAAGATCAGAGGGGTGGGTCATGCGGTGCTCGATCTTAGGCCCAAAGTACCGGGAACAAGTATCCAGCCTGTCCCGGGTGTAGTGAACCACCACGGAGAGTGCCTTCGGGAGCGGGTTGTTTTGGTTGTGGGCAACTTGGACACTCGACTTAGGGGTACTTATCAATAGGCGAGGAGATCACAATCTACCATCATCCAAGATCCAGGACGACCAGCTCAGCGGGCCAACACATCATGTATAGATGGCGGTCAGCGCCAAATCGTTTCTATGCTTTCTGTCTTCTTGTCAGGATCCAGAAGCTCACTAACGTAGTCAAAGGTATGTTACATCTCTTTCATGGGCGTGTATTCCCTCCTAGATCCAGGAGCCACTCTTTCATTTGTAACTCCTACATAGCATTAGTTTATGTCGAGTCCAGTCCTCTCACAACCATTCTCGAGTCTCCACCTAATTGGCAAGTCAGTTGAGCCAGCCGAGTGTATAGAAACTACCCAGTCTCTGTCCTGAATAAATTCATCCTAGTTGACCTCATGAGTTGGAGCATGGTTGAGTTTGGCCTTATCTTGGAATGGATTGGTTAAGCTCTGCTATGCCTCGGTTAAATTGGGGAAATAATGAGTCATTGTCAAGTTTCGGTTTCCAAGCAGACCAGTGTTAGAATGGACGGGCAGCAATTCCAGCGCCTAAGGGTGAGTTTATTTCCTACCTTAAGTCTAGAAACTCATCTCCAAAGGATTTATTTATCATCTAGTTCGGTCAAGGATTCCAACTTCCCGGATACCCCAACTATCGGTCATTTCCTGAGTGGTGTGAGTTCCCAAATGTTTTCCAAGGATCTTCCCGGAGTTCCCCTGAAAGGGAAATAGATTTTGGGATAGATGCACTCCCAATGCTCAGCCTCTCATCCTCTTCTGATGGCTCCACCTGAGGTTAAGGAGTTGAAGAAACTAGGCGAAAGATTTTCTTGACAAGGTTTTATCAAGCCCAACATCTCTCCCTGGGGAGCTCCAGTACTATTCATGTGTAAGAAAGACGATACCCTTAGAATGATTGCGTGGGTATCGTTAGCTGAACAAAGTCACGAGTCAAGCGCGGGTATTCCTGCCGAGAATTGGCGACTTTGTTTGACCAACTTAGGGAGCGATTGTTTCTTGGCTCGATCTCAAGTAAGAGGTACCATCGGTGGGGTGTCAGAGAGTGTGACATACCGAAAACAACATTCGAGACTTGGTTTGGTCACTATGAGTTTGTGAGTGATTAGGGGGCATTGGTTTTTCGGTTCGGTTTTTAAAATTTCAGTTAGTGATTTTAGGTTTTGATTTTTGATTTTCATGCTTAGTGTACCGAACACCGAACCAAACTAATTCGGCTCAGTTCGGTTTTTTCAAATTTAGTTCAAGTTGGTTTTCAGGTTTTCAATTCGATTTTTGATTATAGGCCTAATTAATGGGCTATTTTTTAACTTACAAATGAGCTACTTTTTTAATTAAAAACGAGTTATTTTATCTTTTAAATTCAAAATAAGTTATTTTTATGTTTGAACTAAAGTTTAATTCAACTAAGCTAAACTAGCGGGATCAATTGATTACATTTAGTAGTACATAAATAACATTTGAATTTTTGATAATAAATTTTCTCATATGCTTAATATCCTTATAACAAAACCAATAAAAAGTTAAGGGTCTTTAGATTTAAATAATCTATGGTCCTAATTTCTTGTTAAATAAATATTATTATTTGTTTTATTTAAAGCATAATTGGTATATATTAGTAAGATTTTTATTGCCATGCTAAAAACTATTATAAAATTCATTATTTGTGTTACAACAATTATAGCCATCATTGTAAGAAATAATTCTTTAAATGGGCTTTGAGATTTGGGTTGGGTGTAATATTTTTATTTTTTTGAAATTAGTTATAATTTTTAAATGTAAAATTTCAGTTAAACCAAAAAAACAAAATTTAAAAGCTTAGAAAGCCGAACCGAAAAAATCCAAATTAGTTCGGTTCGGTTCGGTTTTTCGATTCCGGTTTTTATGCCCCCTAGTGGTGATGTCCTTCGGGCTAACAAACGCCCCATCGGCCTTCATGGATTTGATGAATAGGGTCTTCAAGCAGTACACGGATATGTTCGTCATTGTATTTATCGCTGACATTCGGTGTACTCAAAAATGAGGAAGAGCATGCCAACCACCTAGGTTAGCATTACAGACACTCATGGACCACCAGTTGTTCGCCAAGTTCAGTAAGTGTGAATTATGGTTAAGTCCGTGGCTCTTAGGTCATGTGGTCCTCGGTGAAGGAATACAAATAGATCCTCAAAGGATAACAACGGTGAAAGATTGGCCTAGAGCTACCTCTCCTACTTTCAGGAGTTTTCTAGGAAGCAGCTGGTTATTACCGACTGTTCGTGAAGGTTTCTCCTCTATAGCATCTCCTCTGACTAGGATTGTCACTTGTAGCAGGGAGTATGGTAGCTTTTGTGGTGCCCTAGAAGGACTGGACTAGCTAGTAGGTGAGCACATCGGTGCACAGCTAGCTCTACCTCGGGTTCTGAAGCAAGGGGCTATATAGAACATGGCTCACGGCCTCCGGCTATCTGGGCCTATAGCCACCTGTGCCTGTAATAACAACTATCCAAACATACTCATAATCGAGCCTATGCGGGTAGACAAGGCCACCATACTTTGTCCTAGTCATCGAAACTTAAACAAGGAAATCTTGAAGCTACGTGGCCAGAAGCAAGACCACCCTCTTACTCAAGCTGGCCCCACCACGGCCAACATAAGAAAACAGAAATACTAAACAGCTATACAACTACACGGCCTGCTCGGCCAGAGGCTCAGCGACCACGGGGAGATAATATACAATGCGCAAGCCTCTAAGGTGTGTGAAATGATGGGCCACGACCTACCCATCTTGTACATCAAAGGAAAGAGCTACACCTCAAATCAGACTCCGAATGACAGGAGCTGATAACTCAATAACTGGCTGATGTCCCTGAGGATCGCCTCATAGTCTGTGAGTACATGAGTAATGCGAGCGCCCCAGGCGTCGGTGCCGCTAGTGCGAGTATGCAAGCAAGCGAAATAATATAGCTGGAAACATTTGAATATAGATAGCATATCTAGCAAATGCGTAGCGGGGAGATAACTTGAATCTAAAGAAAGTGGTATGAAGGCCAAGATCATAGCTACTGTCTTTGATAAGGCGAGAGGCCTGCACAATAGCAACTGACGGCCTATTTGTCTAGTAGCTAGTATACAACATATATAAATAGATATACAAGTGGCAAGCAAGAGCCAATACCAACCCCATAAGCCGGATGGCACCAAGCAAGCAAACAATCTAATCCCCTACATGGGTCAAAACCTGCCAAAAAATAAGTCCTCCACTTATCGCTCCTTGGGAGCTCCTCTCTAGGCCCACAGATTCTCAGGCTCGAGGGCCTCGGCACTCCGTATAAGCTGCTTGGGTAATGCAGGTCGGAGGACTCTGTGTGAAACTTGATAACAGATGAGATCTGGATCCCCTCGGGGCTATACGAAACCAGGCTACACTGCTCTGGAACAAGTCAACGGAGACAGCGGAATGTACGAACGGTAACGAATGGAATACTTGTTTCCCCCTCGGGGCTATACGAAACAGGCACTTTTGCTCACGGAATAAATCAGGGAGACAACTGTAATGCTGATCGGCTTGCTATGGGAAGCTTCATCCATCTTCGTCCAAGCGGGGACGGCATACCCGCTCCTTGGAGTGCGTAAACCCACCCGCTCGGTGGGCGACACGATTACCAAGCCGAGGGCGGGCGCTGTAAGGCCCTCACGCCATAACAAGTCTCAACAAGCAGCCGGCATATAAATAACAGCATGTATAACTGGAAAAGATTATAAATGCGATTTCTTATTCTGATCTCTTTACGTACTATCACGATTCTTTTTGCGGATTATACGTTCTGAAATCTTTCTTTAACCATTAGCTGTCATAGCGGAGGATACCTCTTTGTACGAATGGCTAATATTTGTAACCAATATCTCATATGTCTGGATGGCTGGTATACGCAGCCGCAAAAGCTGTCTGAATGGCTGAGTACGTAGCCATATCTTGGCCCTACATCCCATCACGATTTTACTTTACTAACTTTATTTTGAAATCTGTATCTTTTATTCTACAACATGCTTGCTAATCATACAATAAACTATACTAAATCTGGAATGCTAACTCGCCCTTTGGCGCATGCTTTACTAACTTTCGGACTGAATATACGATACGGCAACGCAAGCCAGATTTTACTAAACTTACTCAATTCTCAACATTCAACTCAGGAAGTTCAAATACGGAGTTTACTATGATTCATACTGACTGTCTATCTGATTTTACTTTACTAACTTTATTTTGAAAATCTGTATCTTTTTATTCTACAACATGCTTGCTAATCATACAATAGGCTATACTAAATCTGGAATGCTAACTCTCCCTTTGGCGCATGCTTTACTAAATTTCGGACTGAATACGATACGGCAACGCAAACCAGATTTTACTAAACTTACTCAATTCTCAACATTCAGCTCCGAGAGTTTCAAATACGGAGTTTACTATGATTCATATAGCTAAAGCTTACTAACTTGCCGAAGAACAACTTCACATACCTTAACCTCGAGTTATCCG
>JACEIK010007158.1:0-15300 GCA_018107945.1 Datura stramonium
CCTGGGATTATCTGGTTCTTAACTTCCCTTGCTAGCCCAAGATGGAATTTAGAGGAATTGAGAAGGAACACCTTGAATAACCTTCTATTCTCCTCTCTATACTCTTGCATGCATGAATGAGGCTTAACATGAACTTGACCCCCTTAAAAGACCCCATTCAGACCTTAAAATGACATAGTTTAGGCCTTAAAAATTTAGAAATTACAAAAACACCCTTACTAAAAATGCTAAAATTCCTGGTTGCCAGTCCCTACGAGGTACCTCACAAGTCGTTTCCATGGGGCACGACTCGTGGCTTGGATCCGTTATGTATACTGCCCAAACAAGCTCAGGGTAAGAGCATGTGAATATTTAATAAGGCTCTACTTCGAAAATTGTGCTAAATCATGATGAAAATTCTATAATCATGTTATTCCCATATCATGTACATAATTCATAAATCTGTAAGTAATTTCATAATCATATATGGTTGTTTATCATGAGGGTCTTGGTAATCCATAGAAGACATTTGAGAATTTGTGCACTTATTGAAACCCTAAGATATGCTTTTCTAGAAATCAAGGGATTAGGGTTTTGGCATAGAAGTTTCAGACACAATGATGAAAGGAGATCCTTTGTTGAAGTCCCACATACCTGGTTAGAAGACTCCCTTAATGGTCTTGGAACTTGCAGCCTTAGAAGAAAAATCCTACGTGCTCTTGAGGTTGAGAGAAGAAGAGGAAGAAAACTTTACCGATGATTTTGGAGAATGAGGGGCTTAGGATAGTTAAAACCCCATAATTCGACCCTTACAATTCCCAAAACGACGTTATTTAGGAACTGGGAGCATAGGATTTTACTAAAATAACCCGAGATTTAGATCTCAAATCTACCACCCAGTGACCACGACCCACATCACAAGTCATTGGTCCCTAGCACGGCTCGTGGTGACTATCCGTTACTCCGGGGAATTTTTCCAGTTTCTGCTTCTTTTTCCACGATCAACAGGACAAGTTGTTACTTGAACCAATGACTCGTCAGTTCCTCCCATCGTCACCACTAGTCCAACAGCCTGAGATCCCTCCAACGACTGATATGATTGGCCGTTACTTCACTTAACGATTCATCGAACCGTCCATTGCCACTGAACCAAAACTCAAACCCTATTCTGAGATCCAACTAATGGTTCCTCAGGACGGCCCGACACATAAAACAACGGGTCTTCACTTGGCTTGGTTCTCCTACAAGGTCCCGACTGTTAACTTACCATGGATGTGACAAATGGGTCATTGTACCTCACAACGACTCATTATTTCCTGTCAAGATACCAAAATCCTTATCACCTTTTCCTAAAACCCTTCCAACTATTCGACCTAATAGGCCGTTAGAGCAACCAACAACCCGTTCGACGAGTCATTCTGAGCCAAATTTTTGTTGGTTTTCCTGTTGAACTTCATCTAACTCTGGGGTCTGATCTGGGAAAATCTTGGGGTGCTACATGATGAGTCGTCATGTGACTTGGTGCGAACATTTTCTTATTTTTCTACTTCAAGCCATGGGTCTAATCTTAGGGATCTTCCATTTATTACAACATCTCCCCCTTGGGAACATTTGTCCTCAAATGTGGGTTAAACATACTGAAAAGTTGGGCAAAGGAACTCCATTCCTGAATACTGAATATCTGAAGCTGAAACTAACGGAGTGACTGACTCCAGACTGAGATACATGATTTAACTGAATCCATAAATTGTACCTACATGCTAGAACATGAAAGGAAGTGAGAGACATGAACTTGACATGAAATTGAATAGAGTATTATAGAGGAAAATTATACCTCATGCTAGAATGGGACTAGAAGGGAATAATTGTTGGTATCTAATGACTATATCTGTTTTGGATTTCCACATAGCTTCCTCAACAAGCTGATTCCTCTACAAGACTTTCAATGAAGCTACTTCCTTTTTCTTCAACTTCTGAACCTGACGATCAAGGATCTAAATGGGTACCTCCTCATAGGTAAGGCTATCCTTTACACCTATGCTCTCGACCGTAAAAACCAAATCCGGGTTAATGACACACTTCTTCTATAGCGATACATCGAAAACTAGATGTATACATTCTAACTCAGCTGGTATGTCCAACTTATAGGCCACCTTGCTAATATGTCTCAAAATCCTATATGGGCCTACATATCGGGTACTAAGCATCGCTTTCTTTTCGAACCTCACCATTCCCTTCATGGGAGACACCATCAAGAACACCCAATCATCAACTTCAAACTCGAGTTCTCTCCGCCTAAAATCCGCGTATGACTTTGGGTAACTATGAGTTATTTTTAGTCTTTCCCTTATAAGCTGAACTTTCTCCATAACCTCATGAATCGAATCTGTCCCTATCAACGTCGTTTCACCTACTTCAAACCAACCAATAGGAGATGTACATAACCACCCATAAAGAGCCTTAATGGAGTCATCTAAATGCAAAAGTGGTAACTGTTATTGTAAGAGAACTTGATGAGAGATAAATGATAATCTCAGCTGCCATTGAAGTAAATAACACATGCCCTCAACATATCCTCAAGAGTCTGAATGGTACGCTTGTCCTAACCATTTTTCTTTGGTTGAAAACGTGTACTGAGCTTGACTTGAGTACCAAGTCCCTTATAAAATGATCTCCAAAACTGCGAGGTAACTTGAGTATCTAGGTATGAAATGATGGACAAGGGAACTCCATGCAACCAAACTAACACTCGAATATATAATATAGCATAGTCCTCAGCTGAATCGATAGTTTTAAACAGTAGGAAATAAGCTGCCTTGGTTAACCTGTCTACCATACCCATATAGGGCCATACTGTCGGCGAGTGCAAGGAAACCCTATGATGAAGTCCATACTGATCTCTTCCCATTCCTCATGAGGATACTGATATCTTATAGCATACCCCTAGGTCTCTGATGCTCTATTTTTACTTGCTGACAGTTCGGATACTTAGCCACAAATTCTGCTATGTCCTTCTTCATGCCATTCCACCAATAGAATTTTCGTAGGCAACTATACATCTTGGTAGCACCTAGGTAGCTAGAGTATCGGGAACCATGAGCCTCATGTAACATTCGTTCTCTAAAATTATCGACACTAGAAACACATGAACGACCCTGATAATGATGTACACCATCTCCCCCTTGGGAGAGGACCTCCACCTTCTAATTTTGAATTGTTTCTTTTGGACTCACTAAGATAGTATCCTCTCTTGCCTAGTCTTTACCTCAATCAAGAAGATTTTGAACCATTCACTGAACAATAACACCATCATCTGTCGAATCCACAAGGCGAACCCCTAATCGTGCAAGCCGATGCACATCCTTCACCAACTCTTTCCTTCCACCTTTCACATGAGAAACACTCTCCATGAAAAGTATGCTAAGGGAATCCTTCACTATATTGGAATTGCCTGAATAATCAAGGATGCGTATGTCATAGTCCTTTAGCAGCTCTAACCATTTCCTTTGTTGCAAATTTAAATCCTTCAGGGTGAACACATATTATAGGCTCTTGTGGCCTCTAAACACATCCACATGGACCCCATATAAATATTTTTTTCAAATCTTCAATGCAAACACCATTGCTGCAAATTCTAGGTCATACATCGGGTAATTCTTCTTATGAGTCTTAAGTTGTCTAGAAGCATACACAATGACCTTACCATGTTGTATCATTACACACCCAAGACGAACCATAGAGGCACACAATACACAATGAATCCATCCGTACCCTTAGTAAGGGTCAGTACTGGGGCTGAAGTGAGTCAAGACTTTAACTCCTGAAAACTCTTCTCACAAGCGTCTGACCACTTAAATTGGACTTTCTTCTGGGTCAACTTAGTCAACGAGGTTGTAATGGATGAAAATCCTTCAACAAACCTCCTGTAATAGCCAACTAAACTCAAGAAACTCCTGATATGCGAAGGATTAACTAGTCTAGGTCAAATTTTTACACCTTCTATCTTTTGAAACTCCATCTGCACACATGAACTTGACACCACATGGTCAAAAAATGCTACCGAAGCCAATCAAAACTCACACTTGCTAAATTTAGCAAACAACTGGCGATCCTAGGGAGTTTGTAGCATAAACCTTAAATGAGAGGCATGCACTTCTTCGGTCCGAGAGTATATGAGGATGTCGTCTATGAAGACAATCATAAACATGTACAAATATAGCTTGAATACCCTATTCATAAGATCCATGAAAGCTGCAGAAGCATTCGTTAGTCCAGATGACATAACTACAAACTCATAATGACCATACCGAGTCTGGAAGGATATTTTCAAAATATCACTCTCCCTAAATCTAAGCTGGTGATAGCCGGATTTGAGGTCTATCTTTGAGAAGCACTTAGCACCCTAAAGTTGGTGAAATAAGTCATCAATTCTGGGGAGGGGATACTTGTTCTTGATTGTTACCTTGTTCAATTGTCGGTAGCAATGCACATACGAAGAGACCCATCCTTCTTTCAAACAAAGAGAACTGTTGCACCCTATAGAGATTTGCTAGGTTTGATAAAACCCTTATCTAGAAGGCCCTTCAACTGCTCTTTCAATTCCATTAGCTTAGCTGGAGCCATTCTGTAAGGAGGAATAGATATAGGATACATATTAGAAAGATGGTCAATGCCAAAATCAATCTCCCACTTGAGAGGGACTACTAGTAGATCATTTGGAAAACCTCCGGATACTCACATACAATAGGGACAAACTGAAGAGTCAGGGTCTCAGATGTAGCATCCTTAACCCGAACTAGGTGGTACACGTAACCCTTAGAAATCATCTTTATGGCCTTATGGTAGGAAACAAAGTGAACTACAGGCGCATCTGAACTACCCTTTGATTTTATGACCGGCTCACCCGAAAACCAGAACTATACCATACGAGTTCTATAGTTCACTGAGGCATAACATGCATGCAACCAATCCATACCAAAGATAGAACCAAAATCAATCATGTCTAAATCTACTAAATCAGCTGAGGCGACTTTCTGAAGGATTGTAACTGGGCAATTTATGTATACCTATTGAACTATAGCTGAGTCACTAATTGGAGTAGAGACTGAGAAGGGCAATGATAAGATTTTAGGACAGACTCCGAAACTAATAGAAACATAAGGTGTCATAAAAGATAAATTCTCCCCTGGATCTAACAATGCATGTATCTAATGATGAAATACTCGCAACATAACAATGACTACATCTAGAGAGACCTCCTGCTCCTGATGAGATTAGAGGGCATAAAACTTGCTTGATGTTGACCACCACCTACACTAGTGGATGCACCCTGCTGAGCTGAGCATTTTGGTGGAGCTGCTAAACTGGTGGCTGAGTCACTGTCACTACCATGGCCCTATCTAGCTGCAAGGCAATCTCAAATAATGTGTCCAGGCTTTGTGCACCCAAAACATGCACCTAAACCTGTAAAGCACTCTCCGGTGTGCCTCCTACCACACCTACTACAAGCTCGAATGCTAGGCTCCACTGACATGCTGCCCGACCTCGGGATCTTGATGTCCTTCCCTGTGATCACGCCTAGATCTACATGGTACACTGGCTTATGATGGTGCTGGGGCTGATGATCTCTGGTGGGACTGCTGACGATGTCTACCACTGGACCTCTGTTGGGAAAACCCAAAACAGCCTGTCTGGCCCTCTTGGTCTCTCTCTCCCTTTCCTACATTTGATCCGCCTCTATCTGTTGGGCCTATATAATTAATCTAGAGAAATCTAGATCACTATTTAGCATTGCGGTCCTATACTCTTTGACCCACAAATATGACACTCCATACACAAATCTATTCATATGGGCTCTCTGATTCGCAACCATCTTCGAAGCATACTTGGATAGCCAGGTGAAATCCAAGGTGTACTCTTGCACGGTCATATTGTTCTGCCTTATGTTGATGAACTCCACCGCCTTTGCTTCCCTCAACTCCATTGGGAAGAATCTGTCTAAGAAGGAAATCATGAACTCATCCCAACTCACGGGAACTGCGCCCACTACTCTATCATCCCTCCACTAAGGGTACCAAAAATAAGCAACCCCCTTCATCTTGTAGGAGACTAAGTCTACGCTCTCTTCCGTCGTCACCCCTATAATATGGGTGATCTTCTGTACCTCCTCAAGAAACTCATGCAGGTCCTCATCCATTCTTGACCCAAGGAACTCAGATTGATTCATCTTGAGGAAGCCCCGAACTCGAGCTCCGCTGCATGCCCATTCTGAGGGACATGAGCCACTTCCTGCTAGTTGACCTAGGTATTCAAAGCCTAGTCCAACATCTGAAAATCCACCCTCAACTTGGCATGAGAGACCTAGTGGTGCTGGTAGGTACATGTTAGTGCCCATCTCCATTGCCATCTTCACGGTTATTTCCATTTCTGTTCCTTCTACCATTTACTCAGGTGGAGGTGTGATTTTGCAAACGTGTTAAGCATGAGTTAGAATGATAGAGACGTACTTCATCGCCAGACATAGATCATGAAAGAAGTGAAATTTCCTAAAATATTTTTCAGCCTCTCCCCTATAAGGGTGGCACGCTTCACACCTATGGAAAAGACTCTACTCAACGGGGTTTGTAGACACCCTAGGACACTCTAAGCCTTTACTCTGATACCAAGTTTTTCATGACCCAAACATAGGTCCGGACCGAGATACAGAACCTAGAACCACGAATGGCTCCATGTCGACCTATGGCATGAACATAGTGGCTAAAGAACATACATTAAATGGAAACTGATAAACTAAACATGAATAATCGGAATTCTACATACATAACGATCATAAAAAGAGTGAACACTACTAAAGCAGAAATTCTACATATCATCTGAAAAGCCTCTAACATAACTAAAGAGTATATGGGACAACATCCCCAACTATCTCACTAAAAGTCTAAACACTGAAAGTAACACAACTCAACAATATGAAGGTCTTCGAAGGATGAGGACTCACCAACAAGGAAACTGGACTAAGCTCTGGAGACTAGCTAACAGTGTGACTGAGTCTGAATGTCTAAACCTGTATCATGAAACGATACAATATTGAGTATGCAGTCAGTACTTTGAATGTACTAAGTATGCAAGTAAAGTAAAACAGGTTGAGTAAGTATAACTTTGTCACGACCTGAGTTTACACCCTAGCCGTAACATGGGACAAGGAACCCCGAAAGGCTCCAAGTCAACCCATGGCATAGTCATAGCATAACACTTAACAATCAAAATAGCTAACAGAGACATAACTCAGCGGAAGATAACTGTAAGGAGTCAAATTTTAAACTTAAAGACATAATCTAACAAAACTTAAATACATAGACTGAATTTGACTACACATGTCTGAAAGCCTTTACTAAGCTTATGAGTTGCTGGGACACGTCCCTAGCTAACTCCTAAAGTCTGAAAACTGAAACATAACTGAAATAAGAACATAGACCCACGGGGCTGAGTTTGGATACTTGAATCTATATCATGAAATGACATAGCACATAAATTATGCAGTCAGTACTTGGAATTTACTGAGCATGCGGGGAAACGTAAACAATTAAACATATAAGTATACAAGAAGGGAATAAACTGAGTACATTGATAGATAATTGATTTAGAATGCAACAACCTTCTTCTGAGTCACATACACATATCAATATGAAACTTGCATTTGGAACTCATATTCTGAAGCATCATCAAATTCATGCATAAGGGTCAGGTACTGAACATATAATGAGAACTGGAGCTGAAACTAATATCATACATTGTACTGAATGTCTGCTGATAACAGAGATTACATTATGATATACTTCTTTTGAATTGAAGTCTGAACTATTAAATAAGAGCCGAACTGAAAACATGAACTAAGGGAGTCACTCTCTACTATGGAGAGTCTCAACTGAACTAGGGGAAATTTTCTCAGCTACGGAGAGTCCCAACTAATCTAAGGGAAACATTCTTGTCTTTAGAGAGTCTTGGGCTGTCTAAGGGAAACATTATCGACTATGGAGTGTCCCTGACTGACTAAGGAAAACATTCTAGGCTATAGAGAGTCCCTGACTGACTAAGGAAAACATTCTCGGCTATGGAGAGTCACTAACTAACTAAGGGAAACATTCTCGGCAATGGAGAGTCCCTAACAAACTAAGGAAAATATTCTCGGCTATGGAGAGTCACTGACTGACTAAGGGAAACATTCTCATCTATGGAGAGTCCCTGGCTATAGTAGAACATGACGAGTACTGGTATGACATTATTCATCTGGTCTAAGCCACTACATCCAATTAGAAACATGAGCATTTACTAATTTCATCGTACTGCATTCATGTAGAAAGGATTAAGGCTACTTTCTACTAACAACAAGCCCAAAAGTTTGAAGCATCATTCTCATGCTTTATCTTTAGAATTCTTATCGTCATGATACCATATCATCATTTAATCCACACATTTTACATTCACGGCCATCTATAGATTCAGATCATACTCTACACGCTTCCACAACATTCAATTTCCGAGTTCATAACATATAACGTATAACATAGAGTCATGTAGGATCCATAGGTGCAATACAAAATTTAACATGTATACATTGATTCATATATTTATTTCATGGAACCCACTTCGAAATTTACTCCAATTCATAAAGAAGATTCGATAATTATGCCACTATCATAGGTTCACCTCATACCCAAACATTTACATCGAAAATATAATGAAAAACACATAAATACTTCCCATTGATCAAGCCCATAAGTTCTGATCTCATCTCAACAAATCTATCAAAACATATATTCTAATTTTTATGGGAATTCTTACGATCTTCGCATATTTTAGACATGGATACAAAGTTCTTGATTTAATCAAAAAAATAATAACAAATTCCGAATCAATATTTTAAGCTATCTCGTGAACGAATTTTATAATCATGCCTTTTCACCATTTAGCCAATAACTCCAGATATTAAAATAATCCCATAAGCATAAATAACTATTAATCCTAATGGATCTTGAAATTCATAGAAGACATAGAAGAAATCATCCATAAATTGAAACCCTAGATCATGCTTTGCTAGGACAAGAGAATCAGGTTTTTAAATAAAACGTTTGGGGCATAGGGATGGAAGGATATCCTCGTTGAAACCCACATACCTGATTAAAAGAAATCCCACTTGAACTTGCATCTTCAAGCCTTGAGAAAACCCTTGTTGAATCCTTGAGTCTTGAGAGAGAGGAAGAAGAAGAGTTTGAGAGTGTTTTGTGATTGAATGAGGGTTTAGGCTAGATATTCCCTTAAAAATGTCCCATTAGATACTCATAACGGCTTAGTTTAGGAGTTAAAAGAGTAGGTTTTTATAAAAACACCCCTGGAGAAAGGAAGGAAAATTCCCTCGCTAGTCCCCACGAGGCACCCCATGAGTTATGGGGTTGGCAATGACTCGTAGGGCTAAGTCGTTGAGTGCATTGGATGGATTTCCTTTTTCTGCTCTTCCCACCCCACAGGTCACTTGATGAGTCATCAGGAGCATGATGACTCGTCTCTTCTTCCGTAGTCTCCACTGCCTTAGGACCTCACCTTTAATCACCAACGTCCACCCAACGATCGATTTAATGAGTCGTTGCCTACCAAATGACTCGTTCGATTGTCTGTGGGCACTGAGCCATGCTTCACCTTGTGACTGCTCCTCATGGGTCTGACTAGACTCGTGGGGTCACTTAACAAGTAATTCCATGAATCGTTCTTAGGCAATGTTTTGCTGGTTTTTCTGTTGAACTCCATCAACCTCCGGTGTCTGATCTTAGGAACTTCGGGGGTGTTACAATATCTCCCCTTTGGGAACATTCGTCCTCTCATGTTCTCTAAACATACAAAAAGGATAGGAACGGAACTAAAATCCCAAAAATGATCACTTACAGCTCATACCAAGGGAGTATCTGACTCTAGCTGTTACATATCTAAACCAAATATCAGAACCATAAATGCATGCTAAGGCATAAGAGGGACGAAAATACATGAAACTAACATGAACCTAGATAGAACACTGAGAAGGATTTCCTTTCCTCTAACTAGCACTGAATTGATACGGACTGGGCCTTCATTCTCAAATCGCTTCCTGTTACAGGGTTAGAATTCATGATATCTGGTCTAACTGGAAGTAAAGGACTCATGAGCACGAATCATTCATGACATCTATAACTGAGCACATACATGAGACAATGTTATTCTACTGAGCTACTAAAGCAACTTCTAAAGAATGTGTTTGAGCTGATCATATTGGAATACATGAGTTAATACACATAATTGATTCGTAACATGAAGATGAGCCTTAAGGATTTGTAGAGCAAGACTGCCATCGCTGTCTGAAGAGCTTATCTTCAAATCATGGGAATCTGCACATACAGATAGGTATAACTTAGCTCTAACTGAAATACAAGAGAAGTTATCTAAACCTGAAGGGATCGACATACCGCAACTGCTAGTGCTGGAACTCCCCTATTAGCATTCTCAAGATCTGACTTGTCGCACATACTCACCATCTCCCCCTTAGTTTAAAGTCATCAATTCTAAGGCTTATGAATATTTCTTAAGGTCGGGGCTAAATCACTAACTCCTAGCTTCTCTTTCATTTCTAACCTTCACTGCAAGCCTTACACCAACGACTATTCACATCATACATCGACAATCTCTTCTCGACAATCTCTTCTCGACAACCATCACAGAGATTCTTATTCAATACTGAGGTCCTGGGGCTAGCAATATACAAAGAGTAACATATGATCCACAATATACCTGTAGACGCTATTGGCGACTTGTCAATATCCTGGTGTGCTGCTACAGCATAGAAGCGGTTTAGACGTCGTTTGCCACCCAGGATAGATGACGCACCCTACTTAAATGGACAAGCTATTCGAGCTACTGAAGAGGTGGCCGAGGATCTACTCTCGCCTTGCTTAGAAATTGTGCAATCTCAGTGCTTATGGCCTAACTTGCTGCACCAAAAAAAATATCCAAGCCGGCCATGTATTCTCCTAAATGGTGCTTCCCACAGCTGGTACACAACGGATACATAATCTCTCTAACCCTAGGTTTGTCCGAAGCACTGACTGTTGAAAGTGATGGGGCTGATGATTTCTGTTGGGAATGTGAGTGGTGTCCACCACTCATCCTCTACGGGGAAAACTCTGAATCTCCTATCCTAGCCCTCTTGGCCTCTCTCTCTTTTTCCTTCACCTGTTCTATTTGTAATTGTTGAGAGAATATCACCAAACGTGTAAAATCTATATCCTTGCGCAACGTGGTAGTCCTGCACTCTTTAACCAAGGAGATTGACACTCTGTTCACGAACCTGCTCACTTGCGCCCTACGATCGGCTACCATCTCCAGTGCATACTTAGATGACCGGGTGAACTCCAACGCGTACTTCTGGACATTCATGTCATTCTGTCTCAAGCTGATGAATTTTGCTGCCTTTGCCTCTCTCAACTCCCAGGGGAAAAACCTATCCAGGAACATAGTAATAAATTCATCTAAACCTATGGGGCTTGCACCAATTCCCTGAATGTCTCTCCACTGGCTAGCCCATATATATGCGACTCTTTTCAACTGGTTGGAGGTTAAGCCTGCACTCTTAAATCCTTTCACCCCCATAATTTGGGAAATTTTTTGGATCTCTTCCAAAAACTCATATGGGTCCTTGTCTACCTTTGACCCCAAGAACTCAGGTGGGTTTATTCTGAGAAATCTCTTACCCTTCCCGCCGCTACACTCCCATTCTGGGGAATACGAGCCATCGCCTGCTGATTAATCTAGGCAATCATGGCTTGCACCAACATATTAAGGGTTTCCTAAAACTCGGTATGAGTAACATGGTTGTCCATCGGGTTTGCCGAGGCTGGTGGTGCTTGCTGGCGCCCAGTACCATTTCTTCTTCCATTCGCTCTTTTGGGAGGCATTATCTACGAGCACATAAATCACGAGTCAGGGGAGGAACTATTAGAGTTTCATACTCTAAGCATGATAAGAATCATGAAAAAAGGGGACATTCCTAAAACATCTTGTAGCCTCTTTGTCATAAGTGTGGCGTGCTTCATACCCATGAAAAAAGACTCTACTCAATGCTGCTTCTAGACACCCTAGGAAATCTAAGCCTAGCTCTGATACAAAGTTTGTCACGAACCGAGTTTACATCCTAGCCGTAACATGGTACAAGGAACCCCAAAATACTCCAAGTCGACCCATGACATAATCATAGCATAACACTTAACAATCGAAAGAACTAATATAGACATAACTGAGTGGAACCTAACTGTAAGGAGTCAAATTTATAACTTTAAGACATAATCTAACAAAACTATAATACTTAGACTGAATCTACTATACATGTCTGAAAGCCTCTACTAAACTGATGAGTTGTTGGGACAGGTCCCCTGCTAACTCCTAATGTTTGAAAATTGAAATATAACTGAAATAAGAACATAGACCTCGCCCTCGAGAGATGATGACTCACCACAATTAGTTGAGATGGAAGAAAGAGCGTGTCCACACGCGGGGCTGAGTCTGGATACCTAAATCTATATCATGAAATGATATAGCACATAAAGTATGTGGTCAGTACTTTAAAAGTACTGAGCATGTGGGAAACGTAAACAACTAAACATTACAAGTATACAAGAAGGGAATAAATTGAGTAGATCGATATATAACTGATTTAGAATTCAACAACCTTCTTCTGAGTCACATACACATATAACATGAAACTTGCATTGGGAACTCATATTCTGAAGCATCATTAAACTATTGCATAAGGGTCAGGTACTAAACATATAATGAGAACTGGAGTTGAAGCTAATATCATACACTGTACTGAATGTCTGTTGATAATTGAGATTACATTATGTTATACCTGTTTTAAACTAAAGTCTGAACTATTCAAACTGAGCCAAACTGATAACATGAACTAAGGGAGTCATTCTCTACTATGGAGAGTCTCAATTGAACTAGGGTAAACGTTCTCAGCTATGGAGAGTCCCAACTGATCCAAGGGAAATATTCTTGGCTATGGAGAGTCCCTGGCTGACTAAGGAAAACATTCTCGGCTATGGAGAGTCCCTGACTAACTAGGGGAAACATTATCCACCTGTAAAGAGTCCCTAATTTACTAAGGGAAACATTCATGTCTACAAGGACTCCCTGACCGACTAAGGGAAACATTCTCAGCTATAAAGAGTCCCTGACTGACTAAGGAAAACATTCTTGTCTATGGAGAGTCCCTAGCTATACTAGAACATGAGGGGTACTAGTCTATCATTATTCATCTGGTCTAAGCACTACAACTAATTAGAATCATGAGCATTTACTGATTTCATCGTACTACATTCATTTAGAAAGGATTAAGGATACTTTCTACTATTAACAAGCCCAAAAGTTTGAAGCATCATTCTCATGCTTTATCTTCATAAATCATATCTTCATCATACCATATCATCATTTAATCCACACATTTTACATTCACGACCATCTATCTATTCAGATCTTACTCTACATGATTAAAAAAAATTCAAATTTTTGTGGTAATAACATATAACGTATAACATCGAGTCATATAGGATCCATATGTCCAATTCACACTTTAACATGTATGAATTGGTTCATATATTTATTTCATGGAACCCACTTCGAAATTTACTCCAATTCATAAAGAAGATTCGATAATTATGCCGTTATCATAGGTTCACCTCATATCCAAACATTTACATCGAAAACATAATGAAAAACACATAATAATTCCCATTGATCAAGCCTATAAGTTCTAATCTCATCTCAACATATCTATCAAAACATATATTCTAATTTAAGAAAATTCTTACGATCTTCACATATTTTAGACATGGGTACAAGTACTTGATATAATCGAGTAAATAATAACAAAATCCCAATCCAAGTTTTAAGCTATTTCATGAAGGAATTCTATAATCATACATTTTCACCATTTATCCCATAATTCAAGATATTAAAATAATCCCATAAGCATAAATAACTATTAATCCTAATGGATCTTGAAATTCATAGAAGACATAGAAGAAATCATCTGTAAATCAAAACCCTAGATCATGCTTTGCTAGAACAAGAGAATCGGGATTTTAAATAAAATTTTTGGGGCACAAGGATTGAAGGATATCCTCATTGAAACCCACATACCTGATTAAGTGAAATCCCACTTGAACTTGCACCTTCAAGCCTTGAGGAAACCTTTGTTAAATCCTCGATTATTGAGGGGGAGAAAGAAGAAGAGTTCGAGAGTGTTTTGTGATAGAATGAGGGTTTAGGCTAGATATCCCCTTAAAAACGTCCCATTAGATACTCAAAATGGTGTAGTTTAGGAGTTAGAAGCGTAGGTTTTCATGAAAATACCCTGGAAAAATGCAGGAAAAATCCCTCTGCCAGTTCCCACAAGGCACCCCACGAGTCATGGGGTTGGCAACGACTCTTGGGGCCAAGTCGTGGAGTGCGCTTGATGAATTTCCTTTTTTTGCTCTTCCCTCCTCATGAGTCACTTGAGGATTCGTCAAGAGCATGATGACTCGTCTTTTCTTCCGTGGTCTCCAGTGTCTTGGGACCTCACCTTTAATCACAAATGTCCACCCAACGACTGACTTAATGAGTCGTTGCCTACCAAATGACTCATTGGGTTGTCCATGGTCACTGAGCCATGCTGCACCTCGTGACTGGTCCTCACGGGTCTGACCACTACTCATGGGGTAACCTAATGGGTCATCCCACGACTTGTTATAAGGAAAATTTCTACTGTTTTTTCTGTTGAACTCCATCAATCTATGAGGTCTGATCTTAGAAAATTCTAGGGTGTTACAAACATAAATCATTCATATAACATAAATCATAAGATCTCGAGACTAAGGACTGCATGCTGATATTTGAAAACTTGAATAGACATAAACTAAATCTCATGTCTAAATCGAATGACTCAAAGCTGAAAATAGAATCATATGGCTTGTAATAACTTATACCATTAGTAAAAGCTTATAAACTAATCAATGGGTCATACCTGCTTAAAACAATATCATATGTCATAAACATGTATAACTGAATTCATGAGGAATAATGGGAGACTCATCACAACCGACACCACTAAGATAGAGCTTATAGGATACCCTAACTATTACATTCAAGTGGGCAGAGCCATCTAAAACCTTGCCAAGGATGAGGATTCTACCATGTTATCGATATCAAGCTGAAGGCCTCTTGTGGGTGTGGGAAACTCAGTTGGGAGGCCCCAAATAT
>JACEIK010007158.1:15589-46206 GCA_018107945.1 Datura stramonium
CAAATCTCAAAATCATGCATACTTGAAATTTATTTCATAAGTAAAATCATGAATTCATACATGGGTAACTTGTAAATATTCAATCATGCTTGATATCTCATCATACTTAAAATCACCAATCATAAACGTGACTTTTTCTGAACCTGCATAATTGTGCATAATTTTCTAAAATATAAAATCATGAATTTGGTAATCAACACATGCTTAAAATCTATCCATGAATTTGCAATATACTTTAAAACATGAAAGAAATTGACCCATAAATAATTGATAGCAAATTCTATAGGATTGGATTAAAACCCCTTTTTGATCATACTTGGATTGAGACTTGATTCATGAAATTGAGGAGAGTTTGAGCATGAGAGTGAAAGGAACACTAATTCATAGCCTCGCATACCTAGGTAAACTAAATCTACACTTTTCTTTGAAAGCCCAAGAGGTTTAGAAATGAAATTGAAAAATTCTAGGCTTGATCTTTATGGAGAAGTCTTAGTCTTTCATGCATGGGAGGGGAACGGTTTAGAATAGGATAAAACCTTTTAAATCCCACCTAACATAGCTTAAAATGACATTGCTTAGGACTTAGGATCTTAGGAATTATAAAAATACCCTTGGTGATTTTGCAGAAAAAAGTCACTGCCAGCCCCGAGGGACCTAATGATTCATTGGGACCACTGGAAACTCGTGGTACTCACCCATTACAATCACTGGAAAAATTTTCATTCATTGAACTTCCTCCCCTCATGGACCACTTGACGAGTCATTAGATGCACGATGACTCGTCCCTCCATCCATTTCCAACACTGTCAATTCATCTTTTCCACACCCCATACATTTGATGAGGGACACCATGACTCTTGGGGAGTCAAAATCACTCATTATACTACCAGTCGTGATCTCCTGAAGATGACTCTTTTCAAGCGGGGCAGTACTTTATGGGTCACAGAATGATCCATCAAGAGATCTAACGAGTCATCCTGTGACCTTGTGCGAACATTTTCTTATTTTTATCCACTTAAACCCATGAGTGTAATCTTAAGGACCTTCAGGATATTACGGGTATGCCCTCTCTACCTTTCTTTGTAGGCCGTTTAGGGACGAATGTATTTTAATTGGTATTTAATGTAATGACCCATATGTTATTATGAGGGGATTAAGCCTAGAACGCCCTAATTGGACTTGGTGGTGGTTGTAAAGGTGTTACTAAGTGAGATAGTCAAAATTTTGACGTTAAGGATTGAGAAGAGGATTTGGGGAGCTACTGGTTATGGGAGACCGCTGCAGCAGTGGGATTTCTGCTGCAGCAAGACAATCGTGAAGGTCAGAGTTCCGCTGTAATGAATTTGGAGAATAACCATTGGATTTTTCATAGCGGTGTCCTAACCGCCTGTAACACCCCAAAATTTCCCTAGTAAAAACTCGAGGCTTATGCCAGAAAATAGTAGGAAAACAACACCAGAACCAAATAACTTACCTTGGTATGGATCGTTCTAGGGTCCAATGGGTTGTTGGATGTGCTTGTTATTTGATATCCAGAGAACTATCAGTATTTTTTCTAGAACCAAACAGTCCGTTGTTTGGTACAACGACCTGTTGTAGGGATCATTGGTTTTGCCGGTTTGTTGAAAATATTGGATTAAGTTGGAAATGTTATAGCTATGTGGATAGGCCCAAAGCCAACAAATTTATGGAATGAAAGTGTTAAGATCAATTACTAAGTGTAATAACTGCCTTTGATACAAATTAAGGTCAAAAGGAACCTCTAGCACAAAGTTGAGTTGAGAGCCTTCTTACCGATTGAGTTTTCGTATAAGTTCTTATTATGGTCAATTTCAAATAACCATAGCTTCCATTTTACAAAGTGTTTTTGAGTGATTAAACATATCAAATTGAATCTCTTTGAGTCTTCTTTCCAATGAATCTGACTTTGTCTCAATCAAAGTTAGGAGTAAAATGTTATGAGCAATTTAGTGAAGCTTCCACTGGCATTAGACGAACCTCAGTACAGGTCGTCCTATAAAACAACGGCCCGTCCTGTTGGTCGTTGTAATTGCCAGTTTCAGGATTCAATTCAGTAGTTTGGGTAATTTTGGTAAAACTCCTATGCTTCTAACTCCTAAATGACCTCTTTTTGGGCTTCCATACGATTAGATTAAAGGGATTAACCTAGCCTAAATCCTCACCCTCTCCAAAATATCAATAGTTGGATTTTGTCTTAAGAAAGGAGCTAAGGTTCTTCTTAAAACCTCTTCAAATCTTCTTGGGCTCTTCAAGAAAAGTTAAGAGATCATCAACCCGGGTATGTAGGGCTATAAGTGAGGTGTTTCTTCCACCTTCATGCTCTTTTCAAGTTGTACTCATGATTCTCACCTCCCATGCCCTGTTTTTTTGGAATATTAGAAAAATTAGGCTAAGCTTCTTGTGCATGAATTATTTCCTGTTCTTTTATTAAATTAGTTTCGTCATGATTTAATTTATGTTCCAATGATAATGATTGCATGTTCCTCATCAAATGCCTCATGAAACTAGGCATTTCAAGTTTCAAGTATAATTATAAGAACTTCTAGGGTTTTAACCCAATTTTATGAAATTACCTTGCTATGTTTATAGGTCTAATCCCCTTATGTTCTAATGTATGTTTTAAGTCTAATTGGCAGATTTAATCCTCAATTTGATTATAAATTTATGATTTCAAGTATTTAGAGATTATGCCCTATTCTGTAAGTTTTAATGAAAATTCAAGTTTATGATCCATGATTTCAAGCATGATAAAATATTTAGTATACATGAATGTTTATGAACACTCAACTTATGATTCCATGATTTTGACTCATGAAGTATATTTCATGTATACATGATTTTATAATTTGGGGCGAGCCTATGTAAGTTATGTATGTTTATTATGATTTAACCAAGCCTAATAAGATAAGTGTATGATATGTTTGGAGTCAAGACTCCCCATGTTCAGATTCAGGCTATGTATCAGATTATGATTTCAGTTTCATTGAAAAATGATGTGAGCACTATGCATGTTTTTAGGTATAGTGTCTAGCATCGAAAAAGCTTGGGGTTCCGAATGTTTCCCGATCTCATAACTATGTGCCAACGTAGGTATATGTATACATTTTTGGTACCTCTCAAGAGAGTTTTCCCCCGCCCATAAGGGGCTCAGCCTGATATTTATATAATGGTAGAGTCCTTTACCCTGGCAAGGTTTTGGAAGGCTCTACCCACTTGAGTGTGATAGTCGGGGCATCATATAAGCTCTGTCAAGACGGTGTCGATAATGACTGTCACGACCCGAATGGAGGTCCGGATCATAGACACAGGACAAGGGACCCCGAGAGACCCCAATTTGACCCATGGCATAAGTATACGACTAACTCATTCAATAAACTGAAGAATCATAAATATAATCTTAGCGGCTAATACAATGTCACATTAGAATAACATTCGAAGCTAGCACATACATAAATCTGAAAGCCTCTAATCTGGACGAGTTGATGGGACAAGACCCCAACTAACTCAACAATACAGAAACTGAAATACGTAAAAGAAACTGAAAGTCTAGTCCTCGAAAGATGAGGACTCACCAATCCTGAGGAGATATGAACTTCGAAAAGCTGACTAATATCAGGGCAGAAGCTATGAGCCGGATCCTGTATCATGAAATGATACAACATAGAAGTATGCAATCGGTACGTGGAATGTACCGAGTATGCAAGGAAAGTAAAATCGCTTAAGTAAAATAAATCATTTAAAACATTTTATAACATATCATAAGCTTTAAAGTATGAGAAGAAGACTACATGCATTCATTCTAAAATCGTAATCTTATCATAACAGGACCATGCATAGATTTATAACATCATGACTAACTCGAATAACTTAAAGCTGAAACATAACATTTATATTAAAAGCTAAACAACGAGTCAAACCTTTATTTTAAAACATTCATGTGTAAAGTAATCACCATGAGTAATGAATATGCAAATTTGAATAGTATAGACAGTGGGAGACTCGTCACATAACCGACATACCACGACAAAGCTAACGTGGTACCAACTATCACAATCAAGTGGGTGGAGCCATCCATAACCTTGGCAGGGCGATGGATGATACCATGATACCGATATCAAGTTGAAGGGCCAATCGAGCTGGGGATAGCTCACAAGGGAGGTCCCAATATTATAATAGTATCAACCTATGTTGGTGCGTAGTTCTGGGTCATAGGGTGATCGACCCTTCACCCGCTCGGTGCTACACTCTTCTCCCAAAAACATGCAATGCCTTACATCGTATATAACGAATCTCAACATCGTCTATTGACAAAGCTCAACATGAAATCATGCATAACTCAACATCTTATGAAACGAAGCTCAACATTGTATAGTAAGAAAGCTCATTAATAAAACACGTTTCAATTATGAATATATGCATATAAGAAGCTTTATTTCGAAACATACCACAAGCTCCAATATAGGGTGGAGCATCTACTCCAAATCATGTGGTAAGCTACATGTAGGAATATTTAACTCAACATACCACAATCTAAAAATATGAAATTCAAGGAGACTTCGCTTCAAACAATGTGGTAAGATTATTTCGGGAAAATTATCATTTTAAAACAACATGTGGGCATTTGCCAAAGATTTATCATACATTGATCTACTCTATTTATTTCGAAAACAACATCATAATTATGGATAGCTTTAGAAATATGCTTTTCATCATGAATCTCATCATAAATTCTCTTCTTTTATGAAACTTTTATCCATGGGCATTTAAAATTCATAATTTAGAAAATATAATTTGGATTGAAAACAATTTAAAATATGCCCAAGCTTCACATTTCATCGATATAAATATAATCTAATCATACCCATGTATAGAGATTGAAGAATTATTCAATTGGGTATAAACCCCATATTTGATCATAGGTGATTTATCACGATTTGATAGAAATTAGGCATGGGTGTGGAAGAAGATACCCACTCATAACCTTACATACCTGGGAATGGTGGATTATAACACTTTCTAATTGCCCAAGACTAGATTCCAATAGAAACCTAGCAAATTTTGCCTTGAATCACCTCTTCAACCCTTCAACTTGCATGCATGCAAAGAATGACTTAGAATAGGTTTTTCCCCTCTTAAAACCCCTCAAAACGAGCCTTAAACGTCATTGTATAGGGCCTTGGGACGAAGGAATGATGGAAATATCCTTACTGATTACGTAGAAAAACTGCTCACTGGACCAAACAATGGACGACACAACGGGTCGTTGGAAGATACCACGACCCGTAGTACCTGTCCGTGCTATGCACTGTCCCAGTCTTCTCTCGGATTCACACCACAGATAGATAGGATGACCCGTCCTTAGATACCATGAGTCATTTTTTCGGTCGTTGTCTCCTCTTCTGAATTTTATGAACTTCTTCACAATGAGCCTCACCATGACTCATTGTATCCTCCAATGGGTCGTGGTATCCGTCCATCAAGTCTACTATAAAGGTTCACTTCCTTAGCAAGACTTTAGACAATGGATCGTTCTTACTAGAAACGAGTCATTATAATGCTCATTTCTTACACTGCCACAAGGCCTGACCCCTTTCCACAACTGCTCACAATTCTCGTGGTTACGTAGCATGAGTCATGTTCCTCTCGTTCTGCAACTTTTCCCCAACTTTCAGCAGTTTTGAATTTTAAATTTCCAGGTCTACTCTTAGGCACTTTTGGGGTATTACAATATCTCCCAATTGGGAACGTTCGTCCTCAAATGTGGAAACAAGCAGAAAACAAAAACATGCAATTAGCATAATCAAATACTGATCACTTAAACCAAAATTTCTACGGAATGACTACCTCCGATTCATAACACATAGCTGAACTGATCTCTTGCTTCACATACATATTTATACACATGAAGAAACTTGAACACATGGACTGAACATGTAAAATAGAGTCATAGAGCATAACTAATACCTCATGTCGAAACCAAGTCGGTAGAGAATAAATGTGGGTATTTAGCCTTCATATCCGCTTTGGCTTCCCACGTGGCTCCTTCAACACGTTTATTTCTCAATAAGACTTTAACTGAAGATACCTCCTTGTTCATCAACTTCCAAACTTGACGATCCAATATTTCAACAGGAACTTCTTCATAACTGAGGCTGTCTTTTACACCGACGTTGTCTACCGAGACTACTAGAGCTGAATCACCCAAACACTTCTTCAAAAGCAACACATGAAACACGAGATGTACTGAAGATAACTCTGAGGGCAAGTTCAAATCATACGCCACCTCACCAACTCTTCTCATAACCCGGTAGGGAAAAATAGAGCGGCGAATGAGTTTCCCTTTCTTTCCGAAACGCATGACTCCCTTCATGGGAGATACCTTTAGAAATACCCAATTGTGTATCTCAAACTCCAAATCTCTTCTCCACGCATCTGTATATGATTTCTGATGACTCTGACCGATTTTCAGCCTATCCCTTATCAAATGAACCTTTACCACGGCCTCATGAACCAAATCAGGTCCTCTCATAGCTGCCTCCCCAACCTCAAACCATCCAATGGGTGATCTACACCTTCGCCCATAAAGAGTCTCGAACATTGCCATCTGGATGCTAGAGTGATAGTTGTTATTATAAGCAAACTTGATCAAAGGCAAGTGATCATCCCAATTATCTTTGAAGTCCATCACGCATGCCCTCAGCATATCCTCGAGGGTCTGGATTTTTCATTCTGCCTAGCCATCTATTTGCGGATGAAAGGGCGTACTAAGCTTAACTTGAGTCCCAAGCCCCTTCTGAAAAGAACGCTAGAGTTGGGAGGTAAACTGAGTACCTCGTTCTGAAATAATAGACAAGGGAACTCCATAAATTCGAACCAACTCCTGAATATATAATTTGGCATAATCATACGCTAAATGTGTGGTTTTGACCGATAGGAAGTGTGCAGCCTTGGTTAACCTATTGGATACCACCCAAATGGAGTCATATTGTTGAAGAGTATGAGGTAGACCGGTAATGAAATACATATTAATCTCTTCCCACTTCCAAGTGGGATTGCTTATATGCTGAAGTACGCCTCCCGACCTTTGATGCTCAACATTCACTTACTGATAGTTCGGGTACTTAGCTATTATTTCTGCAATATCCTTCTTCATGCCATTCCACCAATATAATTCCCGCAAGTCATGATACATCTTTGTGGCACCCGGATGGATAGAATACCTGGATCCATGTGCCTCATGCAATATCTGGTATAGCAAATTATCGACATATGGAACACATAGATGACCCTAGTACCGCAGCACCCCATCTCTCCCTTGGGATAAAACCTCCACCTTTTGACTCCGAACGACTTCCTTCAAATTTACCAACATCGGATCCTTATCCTACTTGGCTTTCACATCCACTACCAAGGACGATTCTGATCCATTTTGCACAACAATGCCACCATCGGTCTAGTCTACCAACATAACTCCCAACCTTGCAAGTCGATGGACATCTTTCACCAACTCCTTCATTCCCTCATCCACGTGAGACACACTATCCATAGAGAGCCTACTAAGTGCATCCTCGAATCTAGAAAAGCATATACATCAACATGAAAAACTCTCAACATACCAGTGACCACATCTAGGGAGGCCTCCTGCTCCTGACGGGTGGCTAAGGCATATAATCTATTATGGCGCTGCCCGCCAGCTGTGCTAGTAGATTGATAACGCTCAAACCACACTTCCAACTGAAGTATGAAGTGGACGTTGTCAATAAAGAACCCAACTAGAGGTTGGGGTCGATCCAACAGCGAATATGGAAAATCTAGATTATAGCCATTAAATGAACTTGTATGGTAATTACTTCACAAAGGGGGAATTCTAATAAAAATAAATAATAAAAAATAAGCAACAGTCAAGATTATAGTTGTGAATCAATAATTAAAGGATAACTAGGGTTTATGTTCCCTATGGGTTCATAACATCTTTGGGTATACACTTGTGATCTTTACCAATACTTAGTTACAGAACTGATAACTTAGGTTCATTCAAACGATCGACCAATCCCTATTGAATGATTATCCTCAATTACTTGACCAAGTCTCATGAGTTTTGCAGACTAACTATTATCACTAAGTTATAGATATATATATCTTGCGACCACAACTCAAGTTAATACAATGATCATCAAGATCAAGGCTCCGTTGTAATTCTCTTTTCCTAATCTCTACATCTTCGACCAAAGCAAGTAAGGAATTCAACCACTTCTTAAAGTTGTACACCGCTAAGAATCATTAAATATGAAGAGAATACCATATAAGTAATTAGTATTGGTTTTAGAATCACTTTGTGCAACTTGTCTTCATTGTTAAAAACATAGTTGCAAGGTTGTGATTTGTCTTCATTGTTAAAAACATCTAACAATACTTACAAAGATGATTGAGAAAAATAACTCCTTCAATTAAACCACGAAATATTGAATAACAAGTAGCAAGAACAAAATGAATTCAAGAAAAGTTTGATTACAAGGCTGAACCAACTCAATTCTATCTCTCAATGATATCAAATTCACTTGCTACAATGTTTTCCTCCTAGAATTAAGTCTATTCGTCCTTTCCATATGAAAAATAAATCTAATACTATTTATAGAGACAAAAGAATCCTTTTCCTAAACTAACAGGATTGCTTTCCATATCTGGTGTCGGTCTCGTCATGGGTCCACCTACGACTCGTAGGAGCTTCTCACGGATCGTGACATCAACTCTTGGCTTCGAATGTTGGCTGAATTTTGGCTAAGTGTTGGGACAAGGTACGATTCGTACCAACTTGCTACGACTAGTACATTGACACCCGCGACATGATCCTGAACTTTTGAACCTTTTCCTGAACTTCACTATGACCGGTATGGTACGACTCATACCTTCATCTCAGGGATCGTAGGTGCTCTCATATTGAGAATCAGCCTTTAGTGTAATTCTTCTGAATTTCATCACGACTGGCTTACCATGACTCGTACAACCATGGTAGGATCCCTGACAAGTCTCATAAATTCAGTCATCCAGGTTATCTTTCATCTTCTCATCAAAGCCCTCAGTACGACTCATAGGTCCATCCTACAGATCATACTGTGGTCTGCACTTTTGGAACCTTTTTGCACACTTTTATCTTTCTTTTGCAATTTATTGTTCCAACATCCATTTATCCTGAAATCAAAGGAAAAGTGCCTCATATCCATATAAATACACCTAAGTCCATGCTATTTTCTTAGTTTATCTTTCTTTTGCAATTTATTGTTCCAACATCCATTTATCCTGGAAATCAAAGGAAAAGTGCCTCATATCCATATAAATGCCACCTAAGTCCATGCTATTTTCTAGTTTTGTGTATCAATAGTGCTGCACCACAAAGCACGTCATAGATGCCCCCTAATGTAAGCAAAGGTGGAGAGGGGTTGCTGAACTATGTTGTGGGCTCGGCCCCAAACCTGATCCTACCTCGCGCTGGACAATCTCTGAGAAAATAAGTCAGCTGACCACATTCAAAACAAGTTCCTGACCCTGCTAAACACCGGCCTGTGTCTCGGCCACACTCGGCACATGCTAGAATGCTGGAATTTTGGGTGTACTACTATGACCCTCGAGCCTGACGCTGCCCCACGATCATGTTTAAGCCTAGATGGCACTCTCAGTGTTAAAGATGCTGGGGTTGATGATCTCTGGTGGGTCTTTTGTCGATGCCCACCACCTACCTCTACTTAGAAAATCTATGGTCTTCAGTCCAAGCCCTGGCCTCCTCTACCCCGAATATGTCGCCTCCTGTTCGGGTGCGGATGACTACACGCAAGTTCACGGTCGAACAACTAGTAAAATGGCTCAAGTAAGCCAAGTATCGATCCTGGGCTGTGGACCGACTAAGGTATCAATCTAATCAAGTGTCAATAAACTTTAACTCTAAAAATGCAAACAACAGTGTGAAGAAGATTTTGATATTTTGTTTCCTAATTTATACTAAGTCTAAAATGAATATACAATTTGAGTCTGAACTATAAGTATGAACATGTTGAGGCTAAAACGAACATGTAAAGAAATAAATTATCTACACAATTTGATTAATCTTTTCTCCGGTTGCTAGTCAAGAATTATTGCCTATGGATTTGAACTTTCTATCCAATTTAAGAATCCTGAACCTTCCACCTACATTTCTGTGATAAACGAAATTCATGTTCTAGCCACAAAACCGATTCGTAATTGACTAATACGCATTTTCGTGTATATTTCTATCCTGAAGGTAAATCAATTCTCAATTTTCCCAAACTAAAAAAGATCATATCCTATCAATTCACAACTTTCCAATTTCTTGCCTTCGAGTGAAACCGATTTTTTAGATATACATTAACATTGGCCAAATTAATGCAGTAAGAACAAGAATTAATAGAACAACCATGGAAGAAAAGATGGAAAACCAAATGATCAATAATCACATTTCACTACAAATGTTCATAACCTCAGCAAGAAGTGAATTTAGCCACTCATTTATGGATTAAACATCATCAAATGAGTGTAAATCATACAAACAATTGAAAATAAAGGAGAAAGAGATAAAGAAAAACCCTAGGATTTTCTTCCCTCAACTGCCCGTAACCCACGTTCTTGCTCCACCAAGTCAGAATTAATTAAAAATGAACCTAACTGTTCTATTTATACCGGTTGAAATTCTTTTCCGGAATATCAAGCAACGTGTCACGGAGTGCACGCGGGAGTACTGCCTCCATGACATGCCACAAACGCGCACTTACCGGAATTCGGTTGTTCTGTGTGATAATGTCCAACGTGCTATGGCGTGCAACGTGGGGCTTGGCCAACGCCACGGCCCCAACGCCGCATCTTCACCGGAATGCCATGTTCCAGGTGATAATGTCCAACGTGCCACGGAGGCAACGCGACCTTCAGCTGGAATTTTGGCTCATTTTCATCATCCGGCACGTATCCGCTGGCGCAGCAAAGGCGGACACGGCTCCATCGCAAGCCCCTTTAATTCATGCTTTCCTTGGCCTTTTCCTTGCTCTCGCTTCCCGGTCCATTCCCGATTTCTCCCAACATGCATCTTAGCTTCATAAAATCACATTTTTCCCCCAAAACAACGCTAATCATGTTGGTTAGTATAAATTCACATTTTAACTACAATTTACATGAGAATGTACACACATCGATGGATAAACAAGATGAAATGACGCATTTGAGTATCACTTGGGCATATAAATCTGCCCAAGATCACTTACCCCACACTTCAAACCTTGTTCGCCCTCGAACAATAATCTTACACCTCATGCAATTGACACCCAATCAAGGGCCTTGGCTCGATTAACTGAGATACGGTTATACCGATTATTTAATATAACAAATCAAGAAAACATGCATAGTCTCATCAATACAATGACATTCAACACATTAAGACCTCCTAGACTCAAGAATCGACTCTCAATATCAGCAAACTCATGCAAATCAGCTGATCAAGATATCCGACATGAAATTCAATCTCTCGCGAGCATGTGCCTCACAAATTACAAGAGAATTTTCCTTTTCAATCACATGAACTCAAAGACATTATATGCAGGGGCATACAAACACAATTTCGCTCTCTCCCAAAAGAATTCATGCATCATGTCATGAACCTTAGGCTTGCCTCTAGTGTATTACTCCACTAATATAAGGACGCGTGATGTAAGATCACGTACGACTTAACGGGTTGTAATGTAAGCTACGGACTAGTAAATACCGGCTAACCAATAATAGCAACTAGCATCCTTAAGTGTTTTTCAATACATCCCATCAACATTATGGGCATTGTTTCTTCCTTCATCCTCCCATTCTTGAAGTCTTTTCTTTATTTTTTGTTCCCATTACTTTAAGCACACCGAATTAACAACAAAGATTATACATCTTTATTTTCTTTAAATCCGGCAAGTACCTCTTGACCTCTTTACTTTCATCACTTTGCTTTTTCTTTTCTTTTCTCACAATTCTCACTCCTTGACACTGTGGAAAAATTATTTTTCTTGAGCACTTAAGAGTTTTGGATCAACTTTACTAGTAATGAAAAGAAGGGGTTAATCTCGGTTTACAACTTTTCAACGAAAGAAAAAAATATAGGCTAAAGGCTCAATGGGGCTAACTAGGATGTACATGCAAGGTAGGTATGACAATGGAAAACTTTCGGTTAAATCAAAGAAATGCCTACATCCTTTCCTACACTACACCTCCTTCATTTAGTTTCATACACACACCAGGCAAGTTCTAGACAATTCACAATGGCATGGAATAATCGAAACCTCTCCATATACTCATTGCACATGCTCAACTCAAGACATATTCACAGACTCTTCAATCAGCTAATTACAAGAATTAAAACATTAAGCCTCAATCACAATCAATCGAACTCTATGGCCTAGGTATCTCAACATATTTACAAAGGTATGCTTTCATACGAATCACCTGCATTCTAAATATCATGTACAACACACAACAAGAATTTCGCACCTTAAAGTAGCGACACGTTTGGGATAAACAATACTATAAAAATAAACTAAAGAACAAACTACTCCTATCGACTACATTTCCTTAAGACTAGCCGTCATCCATCCATCATAGGGAACGGTCACTAATTACGATTTCGGTTCAATGGGACCATTCTCGGTAAAAGCACCGGAAACAAACGCGAGAAACCCAATCATAAAATTAATTAAACGAAAAAATTTTTAAAAATATCGATGATTTCCATAAAAATATTTACGCAACCACCTAACAACATCCAACAGCACACAACAGTTTCACATTAATTACAATACAAAAACATACACACAAAAATTACAGGTCATAATTTGTTTAAGCACAACAACAGAACATGAATATCAACAATAACAAGACAACAACCAGCACCTAACTACTCCCCACCACACTTAAACCGAACACTCTGCCCCTGTTCATAAATTTAACATAGCACAAAAAGTGGGTGGCGAAACTCCCCGATTAATCGAAGTATTCAACTTCTTCGTCAGGTCGCTGCCTCGTCTCCCATGTTCCGAATCGCCCTGCCGTCTTCATATCCGACTCAACATCGGGAGTCCTCACGATGTGTCTCTCATTGGTGGGGACGCGTCAACTACGTGCCCAAAAAGTTGGCCCCACCCGACATAGAGCCCTAGCGTTTTTGCCAAAAGGGTAGTCTAGTCGAGCTGCCATATCTCATCCTCTGTTGCTGGCCTCCCGCCTATGCGCAACTCCGGAGCATCTACATCCCGAACATGGCAGGCTTTATCATCCTCGAGCATGTCGTCTGCTCCAGTGTAAGAACTGGCCCGTGAGTGGTGTCGGGTGCCTTGGTTTTGGTGATGTCCACGGCACGCCTATCCATCTGCGGGATGTAATCCAGGTCTCTTCTCAATATCTGTGCCCCGCAGGAACGTGGTCAGCAAGCCACCAAACCCGCACTCGTGGTCCTGATGCTAACGGGCTTTCATGGCGGATATGATCACCGCCCAACATTGACTTCATCCTTTCATCAAGGCATAGACCAAGATACACGATCCGGGGTGACATCTGTCATGTGCACCCCCGGAACCAGGCAGAACAAATAATTTTAAAGCCAGACCCCGCTTCCTGTTCATCTCGCGAGTAGTGGGCAATGTCTCGATGGTAGCCCTCTCCTTATGCTCGCTCCAATGTGCTTGCCGAACGGCTCCACACAAGGTGCGTCTGATATTCACATATGGTGGAGTGATGTTCAGCTGTCGGAGTACATGGGCGCTCGTGTTCCGCACTCCCCAAGATGGCATTCGTGTGATGGGGCTCAAGAGTGACAATTTGACCCCTATTTTGACGGTGTCACAAGGAGCGTCTAGTTCCAATTTGCATAGAACTCGAATCAACTGAAGATTGCACTCCTTGGGCTCTTCAAAGATGAAGCTCAGCCCGGCAGTGTCAATCCTGTGGACAATTCGAGGGAACTCCAGTGCCAAAGGCTCCTTGCAATGTGCTCCTGGGGAAGTATTTGTTCTCCTTATGCTTTTGTACCACTTCTTCCCTTCGTCTGTCACCCATTTGTTTCCGTATTGACGGCGTTGGCCGCGCGGAACCGCTGCTGCTGCTGGGACTGCTGCTCCCAGCTCCGATTCTTCCTTCCGACGCCCGGGATGTAGATGCGCCCTTCCCCTTGTCTTGCTCGCTTGCTATTGTTCCCCGTCAATCAAAATGCACCAATGTTAGTCAAATTAAAATTAGCATCGACTAAGGTTGGGTGTTGGGCTAGGCCACCCCACACTCTAGTCTTTAGCCACACCGTCAAACATTACGGCAAGACAATCCTTTTCCAATTTACATTTAAAAAAACAACAACAAAATGCCTCGTGTATTCCGTAGAGTTCGACTCCGTATAAATTCTATGTACTACTCAGAGTTCGTATAGCTAATCACAATATTACCATCGATAACATTTCATCACATAGCACTTAGCGAAATTTCTATCAACAAAACTCTATGCAATTCCCCAATTTCTATGCAATTGACAATTTCATGCAATTTCAACAAATATTATTCTCCCAAAAATCCATCGCGCTTAGCATATTAACGTTAAGTGACAACGTAATTTACCTCACCCAACATGCACAACCCAACAAGAATTTCACATTTCCACTAATTCTAACTTCTTCATATTCAACTTCTAACCCTAGCTACAAATTTCACAAAAATTCGATCAAGCATGTATTTATCGAGTTCATATAATCACAACGATACTACGAACATCAATCAACAATAACTTAAGTGAATTCAAGCTCAATTCATAGTTAGGCAAGGTTTTACTAATATCACATGCTCAAAATCGAAAAAATTCGACAAGAATTGAGATAGAGTTGAAGAACATACCTTGAATTCAAAAGAAAAAAGTTGAAGAAACCCGTGCCTAGGTCCGTGTCACGTTGAGGAAGGAAGGATTTTTGGCGTGTTTGTCGCGGAGGGGAGAAGGGAGGGAAAAAATGAGGGAAATCAGTTGGGTGGTGAAGAGCCAAGGTGGGTCACCCGCGACCTGTGACCCGACACAATAACACACAACGTGTCACGGAGGGTAACGTGAGCACACCCTCCGTGACACGGAGCCATCGTGGGTGTTACTGGAATTTTAAAATTCCAGATTTCACACTCAACATGTCAAGGGAGGGTAACGCGAGGCCCTCCTCCGTGACACGGAGCCATCGCAGAGGATCACTGTTTTTGACACTTTTTTTATTATTATTTTTTTCTTACCTCGATTTTTTCCCTTTGCGATTCTTTTGTATTTTTGCCCTCCGTTCAACATGAAATTCATCTTACAACAAGAAATTGGTTAGAATCCTGTTTTGAACACAAAGACAAAATATATATATATATATATATATATAAAAAAATTAAAAAAATTAAAAAAATTTTATATATTTTTCTTTTTTCTTTTTTTATCTTTTGTTTATAATTAACTAACTGTACACATCAAATAAGAATAATTTCACGGGCTGCCTCCCGTGCAGCGCCTGGTTTACCGTCATGCTCGACGTCATTTAAGCTCATTCAGCCTCTAGGGTGATGGACATTTTCTCACGAACAACGCCCTACCCATGTCATGCTTACACTCCGGTGGTTTCCCCAATGGCTCTTGTGCATCAACGCTCAGAGTGATATCCGCTTGATCAAGCACGTTGATCAGAATTCTCGTACACGGCCGAAGCTTAGTAGCCTTGTACACATCAAACACCTCCACCTTGTCGTGCGCTTCCTCATAGTTAGGCCGCCTGCAAAGAACATCAATTAGCACTTTCCCCTCTGCCTCCAAGAAAGGACGCCCTAAAAATAAATGGACTTCCGCATCCGGCTCGAAGTCCAGCACGACGAAGCCTACTGAGTAAGATGAGGAGCCCACTTGCACCAGCACGTCCTTCACAATGCCATCAGGTCTGGCCAAAGAACGATTTGCTAGTTGCAAGATCACTGTTGTTGGTCTAGGACTCCCTATTCCCAACTTCTTGAATACCGATGTCGGCATCAAGTTAATGCTCGCTCCCAAATCATATAATACGCAAGCTCGGATACTCTGCCCAATTGTAATTTGAATTGTAAAGCTCCTCTAGGTCCTTGAGCTTTGTGGGCAACCCGTTTTGTATTCGGGAAGTGCACTCTCCGTAAGAGCCACCGTAGCGTACCTGGCCAACTCCGCTTTGTTCGCCACGATGTCCTTGATGTACTTTGCGTACTTTGGCACTCCCTGCAAAACATCAACAAGAGGTAAATTAATGTGTACCTGTTTAAGAACCTCCATGAACTTTTTGAAACACGCTTTCTCCTTGTGTTTCTTTAATTCTTGAGGAAACTAGGTGTGGTCTTTCGGTTCAAAGATCCTTCTTCTTCCCTCTCATCACTGTGCTCCTCATTTTCTGCTGCTCCCGACTGTTGAGGTGGTATTTCTAGTTCCACCTCTTTAAGTTGTAAACCACTCCTTGTGGTCACCGCATTCACTTGCTTTCTAGGGTTGGGATCAGTGTCACTCTGAAGTCCTCCCTCTAGGCCCGGTGTTTTGAGCTCCAGCAAATTGCCCAAACTAGTACTCCAGCGCCTTTGTAGCTAACTCATTCTTTATATCGACTGCCAATTTCACATAGTCAGCCTGCAATTGGATCTTGGTTAGCTATCATTGTCGTGAACATTTCCTCAATGCCGGGTGATGGTGGTGGAGGAGGTGCATTGCTTTGTACCGCGACCGATAGTTCTGCTGCCCTCCTTGGATTTCTTCTGCGGCCCCTGGACTCGAACTCTGTCCCTGATGGTTGTTGCTAACCCAAGAGAAATTCGGTGATTCCTCCAGTTGTGATTGCTGTTGTTGCCATACCGTTGGTGATTATTTCCGTACATTACCAACAAAGTTCACCGAATCGGGATTTGCTCCCAAACACTCAGCTGAGTGTTCGCTACTTCCTGCACACTTCACACCAAATATGCTGCACTACATTCACCGCTTGAGACTGGATTCAAGCTCATATTACTGAAGCGGGTGTTGAGTTGAGCCTCGTAACGCCAGCCTATCTCGTGGGCAAAGGATAGCTGTAAACCATCCACTTCTAAGACTCCAGCTGCTTTCCTTGTTCCTCCTCTTGAAGAGTCCGCATTCCACTCCAGATTTCCCTGCGAAATACGATTTAACAATATATACAACTCCTCATAAGTCTTCTCTAATGCTTGTCCCCTACCGCTCGCCTTCAAGATTTTTGTGTGGGGTTCCAAACCCTCTATGAAAGTATGCATCAAGACATCATTGGATTGGTGGTGATGAGGACAATCCCGCAACATTGATTTGAATTTCTCCTGCTTGATACAGATTCTCCTCTCTTGTTTAAAACTTAGAATTTGAATTATAAGTCTTGCTGTTTTACCGATGGAAAGAACCGTATCAAGAATTTCTTTGAAAGATCATCCCACGTGGTGATGGGAATTAGGTGGCTCTACCTTTCAACCACCTCTTCTTAGCTTCTCCCAAAAGCGAAAATGGGAGCAATGTGCTCGACATAAATCCGATGACACTCCATTGGGGATGGGTGTCACTTATCTCCAAAAAGGTTTGAAGATGTTGTTGTGATCCCTGAGGGAGACCCGTGAACTGCCCGCTAGTGTGCAGCAATTGCACTATGTTCTCGTTTAAGCTCGAACCTCCTCCCCGGCTTAGGTTTGCGAATGCTAGATGTGACATTGTTAGCATGTGGATTGCCACTTCACGAAGCGGCCTAGCGCTATTTCCCCGGGCACTAACACTACCCGCACAGGTGGTGGGATTCTGTGGTTGCTCCAGGATTGTTTGTCTAAGCAATCGTATCTTTCTCTCTAGAGCTTTCTCTCCTTTGACGATGGAATTGTCTTCCGGCTCTAAGTATGAGTCCACCAGCTCCTTTTCTCTTGCCAGTGTTTAACAGAATTTAATATCTACAAAATACAAGCTAAGACCAAGTTGTCAGCACTAATATAGAAATAGCAAACTAACACTTAAGAAAAATTTCACCAATTGTCGATCCCTACAGGAAGAAGATTTTGATATTTTGTTTCCTAATTTATACTAAGTTCAAAAACGAATATACAATTTGAGTCTGAACTATAAGTATTAGCATGTTGAGGCTAAAAACGAACATGTAAAGAAATAAATTATCGATACAATTTGATTAATCTTTCTCCGGCTGCTAAATAAGAATTATTGCCTATGGATTAGTATTTAACCCAACTTAAGAATCATGAACCTTCCACCTACATTTCTATGATAAAACAAAATTCATGTTCTATCCATACAAAACTGATTCCGTAATTGACTAATACGACTTTCGGTATATATCTATCCCGAAGGTAAATCAATTCTCAATTTTCCCAAACTAAGTAAAAGATCATATCCTATCAATTCACAACTTTCCAGTTTCTGCTCTCTCGAGTGAAACTGACCTTTTAGATATACATTAACATTGGCCACACATTAATGCAGTAAGAACAAGAATTAATAGAACAACCATGGAAGAAAAGATGGAAAACCAAATGATCAATAATCACATTTCACTACAAAATGTTCTAACCTCAGCAAGAAGTGAATTTAGCCACTATTTGTGGATTAAACATCATTAAAATGAGTGTAAATCATACAAACAATTGAAAATACAGGAGAGAAAGAGATAGAGAAAAACCTGTGATTTTCGCCCCTCAACCTAGCTCGTAGCTTTCACTTCTTGCTCCACCAAGTCAGAATTAATTAAAACTGAACCTAAGTGTTCTATTTATACTAGTGGGAATTTTTCTTGAATATCAAGCAACGTGTCACGGAGTGCATCGCGGAGCACCGCCTCCGTGACACACCACAAACGCGACCTCTTACTGAATCCGGTCGTCCGATATTTAAGCCCAACGTGCCATGGCGTGGCAACGCGAGGCTTAGCCAACATTCCATGGCCCCAACGCGCATATTCACTGAAATGCCATGTTCCAGGTGATAATGTCCAACGTGCCACGGAGGCAACACGGACCTTCACTGGAATTTTGGCTCATTTTTCAAAAGATCCGGTAGACGCATCCGCGATGGCAGCGTGACACGACTCCATCGCGGAGCCCCCTTAATCTGGCGCTTCTGGCCTTTTCCCCTTGCTCAAGCCTGAGTCCATTCCCAATTCTCCCAACATGCATCATAGCTTCAAATCATATTTTTCTTGCAAAAAAACGCTAATCATGTTGGTTAGTATAAATTCACATTTTAACTACAATTTACATGAGAATGTACAACATCGATGGATAAACAAGACGAAATTACGCATTTGAGTATCACTTGGGCATATAAATCTGCCCAAGATGACCTCCATCTACCGGGCGTACAACTCTATACAAGGAAATCCATGTGCTGGTGTAGGAGAACTATCCCGCAGTCTCTCCAAGTAACCTCGCTATACCATGCATAAATCTACTCACCTGCGCCCTTTGGTAAGCCACTAACTCCGGGGCATACTTCGACAGGCGAGTGACCTCAAGGGCACACTGAACAGTCATTCTCCCTTGCTTTAAATTCACAAAGTCAGCTACTTTCAACTCCCTCATCTCTCGAGGGAAGAACCGATCTAGGAATTCTACATGAAACTTCTCCCAAGTGATCGGACTCGCTCTTGTGACCTTGTTGTCCTTCCATTGACATTGCCATTGTCTTGAGTGGTCAAGGCTTGCACAAGCATCTTAAAAGCGGCCTTAACTCGCATGAGCGACCGGCTCCACGTTGAGTGCTCCCGAACCGGTGGGATTGGCCGATGCCCATAACCGTTCCATCCTCGTGCCCTTCACCACCTCCATTCCTCCTTCCATTCATTCTTTCGGTGAGCCATGATTCTGCAATCATGAAATAGTACTAATTAGAAGGATAGAAAGACTTTTCATCGCACGACTTAGATCATGAAAAAAAGGAATTTTCTAAACATCTAGCAGCCTCTTCGTCATAAGTGTGGCGCGCTTCACACCCATGAAAAAGACTCTACTTAACACGGCTTATACTTCCAGGAAACTTAAAACCTATTTCTCTAATACCAAGTTTGTCACTTGTTCCGAACGGAGGCTCGGATCATAGACACGGGATAAGGGACCCCGAGAGACCCTAAGTCGACCCATGGCATAAGCATACAACTAACTCATTCAATAATCACGAAGAAATCATAAATATAATCTCAGCGGAAGTCTAATACAATAGCACATTAGAATAACATCCCAAGCTAGCACATACATAGTCTCGAAAAGCCTCTAATTTAGATTATTTGATGGGAAAAGACCTAAACTAACTCAACAATACTGAAACTGAAATACGCAAAAGAAACCTGAAAGTATAGTCCTCAAAAGATGAGGACTCGCCAATCCTGAGGAGATATGAATCCTTAAAACCGAATAAGATCGGGGCTGAGCTGCAGCCTGTCCTATATCATGAAATGATACAACTTCTAAAGTATGCGGTCAGTACTTAAAATGTACCGAGTATGAAAGGAAAGTAAAACCTCTAAGTAAAATAAATCATATAAAATGTTTCATAACATATATAAGCTTTTTTTTAGTATGAGAAGAAGGCTACGTGCATTCATTTGAAAATTGTGATCTTATCATAACATGACCATGCATAGCTTTATAACATCATGATCGACTTGACAACTCAAAAGTTGAAGCATAACATTTATATTAAAAGCTGAACAATGAGTTAAACCTTGCTTTTAGAACATGCATGTGTAAAGTAATCACCATGAGTAATGAATAAGATAATCTAAATAGTATAGACAGTGGGAGACTCATCACTTAACAGACATATAACCAGAGCTTACATGGTCCCAACTATCACACCAAGTGGGTGGAGCGCACAAACTTGTCAGGCTTATGGATGATACCATGATATCATATCAAGCTCAAGGGCCAATCAGGTCGGGGATAGCTCGCAAGGGAGGTCCCACACAGGTAGTATCAATCTACGTTGGCAAAGTTTGGGGCATACGGTAATCGACCCTAACCCGCCAAAGGTTGACTTTCCAAAAACATATAGTGCTCTTACATCGTATATAACGACTCAACATCGCTGCTGATCAGTTTCAACATGAAATCATGCATAACTCAATATCATATGAAATGAAGCTCAACATTGTTTGTTGACAAAGCTCATTAATGAAACACATTTCAATGGTGAATATGCACATAGAAACTTTGAGCCAAACATACCACAAGTCAATATATGTGGAGCATCTACTCCAAATCATGTGGTAAGCTACATGTAGGAATATTTAACTCAACATACCACAATATAAAAATATGAAATTCAAGGAGACTTTGCTCCAAACAATATGGTAAGCTTATTTCGAGAAAATCATCATTTTAAATCAACATGTGGCGTTTTCCAAAGCTTATCATACTTGGATCGACTCAATTCATTTTGAAAATAAAATTTTATATAATCTTATCAAATTAAATAATATTAGGTCATCATCTTGTCTAGATTTCATATCATCATCATACATTCATCATCATTTTCGTGTTTTATGAACCTTTCTTCCATGGGAATTTAAAATTCATAATTTAGAAAACATAATTTAGATTGAAAACAATTTAAAATATGCCCAAGCTTCACACTTCATCAATATAAATATAATCTAATCATACCCATTTATAGAGATTGAAGAATTATGCAATTGGGTAAAAATCCCATACTTTATCATAAGTGATTTATCACGATTTGATAGAAATTGGGCATAGGTGTGGAAGAAGACACCCACTCATAACCTTACATACCTGGGAATAGTGGATTCTAATACTTTATAATTTCCCAAGATGAGATTCCAATGGAAACCTTGCAACTTTTTCCTTGAATCACCTCTTCAACCCTTCAACTTGCATGCATGAAAAGAATGACATAGAATAGGTTTTTCCCTCTTAAAACCCCTCAAAATGAGCCTTAAATAATGTAGTATAGGGCCTTAGGATGAAGGAATAACGAAAATACCCTTACTTATTATGCAAAAAAACCTCTCGCTGGAGAAAAGAACGGACCACACAACGGGTCGTTGGAAGATACCATGACCCGTAGTACCTGTATGTGCTATGCACTGTCCTATCCTTCTCTAGCATTCTCCCAATGGATAGACAGGACGACCCATCCTTAGATACCACGAGTCGTTCCTTCGATCGTTGTCTCCTCTTATGAATTTTCTTAACTTCTTCACAACGAGCCTCACCACGACTCGTTGTATCCTCCAACGGGTCGTGGTATCCGTCCGTTGAGTCTACTGTAAAGGTTCACTTCCTTACCACAACTTCAGACAGTGGATCATTCTTACTAGAAACAAGTTGTTATAACGCTCATTGTTTACACTTCCACCAGGCCTAACCCCTTTTCACGACTACTCATAACGGCTCGTGGTTACATACCACGAGTCGTTGTGCCTCTCCTTCTGCAACTTTTCCCCAACTTTCAGTAGTTTTGACTTTCAAATCCCCAGGTCTACTCTTAGGCACTTCCGGGGTATTATAATGACAAGTCTCCCAATATTCTTCATGATTTCAGTTACTCATGTTCATGACTTATTATATTATGTTTTACAGCAGATTTGACCCAATGATCAGTTTATGAGCTTTTACTTATGATTTCAACTTTGACAAGTCATAATATTTCTATTTGATTATGTTCAGTTATGATAACCAGCTTATGATTATGTATATCTCAGATACACAACTTTTAGCATGCAGTCATTACTCTCATAATCTATTGATTTATATGCATGATTTCAACAAACATTTTATTAAGAATATTTTATTTACCATACATACTCAGTACATTCAAAGTACTTACTACATACTCTATGCTATATCATTTCATGATATAGATCCAGGTACTCAGACTCATCCTACAGTTAGAAATGTTTCGGACTTAATCAACTAGAAGGGGTGAGTCCTCATCTTTCGAGGAGAAAAGTTATCTACCTCATTTCAATTCATAATTTTTTTTAGTAAAAGACTTCATCTTATCCATGCTTATAGTTTAATCGTTCCTTTTTTATGTTTTGTGTCATCCAATATATGTGTCATAGGTTATCTTAGAGTCATTCCTGGTTCTAGGTCATATGTGTGGATTTGAGTCCTAGCTCGGGTCGTGACACCACCATAGCAGGTACGCTGTAGTGGAAAAGTGACCATTGTAGCGGATGAAAGGAATTATGAAGTGGGTTTTAAGTGGGATTTCAAGGGTTATACCCCATTATTTCTAAAGAATGAAATTCTGAAACTAGAGGCGATCTTCCTAAGAGCAGAGTGATTTTTCTTCGCAAGGTAAGAGTTTTCTTTGGGAATGGTTAAGAATTGATCCTCGGGAAATGAGGTGGTTGTGATAATGGGTAGAATGGGGAGGGTTTGAATTCCCTAAATCCTCATTTTGATAGTAGATCATTGAAATTGTGTTAATCTCTTGTCTTTATACTTTCAGCATTTAGAGGCACTGAGGAATGAAAAGAACCCAGCAAAGTGATTGGCGTTCGAATCCTCAAAATCGAGGTAGGTTATGGTTTAGAAGGAGTTACATTTTTCATAGTGGTATACATAGATGTGGAACTATAATGTGTATGTTGTCTCTTAATCTTAAGTTTTTTAATGTTCCTTGTTGAATTTCCTGATGTCGTGACTCTAACGTGGTATGGTTACCTATGTAATGTGGAATAAAGTAAATATATTGTTCATGTTCTTTGTACTTGCTGAGAATGATTGAATCATTGAAAAGGGTAAAGATTTGAAAAAGGTTAATTTATTGGGGGTAAGAATAGGACCTCCTAAAAGTCATAACAATGGACTAATGTTAATACATGAACTATGAGAATGAATGTCGATAATACGAACATCCTAAGATGACTGGCTTGTGCCTAAGGGGAGTATCCACGTGCGCAAGACTGACTGAGTGACTCATGTCGGAGGGGAGCATCCGAACGGGCATATAAGTGGGAGCAGATACCACGTCGGTACAATACATAGATTTCTAGAGTCCCCTACAGACCATGATTGGAATGGAAGAAATAAAACCCTCTGGAATGTGTGTACATCGATGTTCAGTGACCAAGTTTTTATAGTGATGTAGAGGGAGGCGTGTGCTAGACATGTCACCATTTGTTGTGTTATTAATATGATGTGGGTTTAGAGTAGTTACAATGCTTAAAACTGAGAAAACATGCATGGTCTTAGGTTTATTTATATGGATGTGATGCACTTTTTATTTGTTTTTAGGTAAATAAGTTGTTAGAGTTGAAAGCTATGAAAAAAGCAAAATGAGTGCAAAAATTGTTCCAAGTACAGACTTCAATACGAGTCATACTATGAGTCGTGATAAGTTTAAGAAGATCTGTACAAGGTACTAGCTAGTTACGACTCCTGGTACGAGCTGTACCGTGAGTCGTGAAAGAATTCAGAAGGATGCACTTGGATTTGTCTCCTGGTATTAGTAGCAACTATGATCCGTGATGACTACTTGTGACCGTACCAACGAGCCGTGGTGAAGTTCGAAAGATTGTTGAAAGGCAGATTTCATGGTACAAAAGGCAACCATAAGTCGTAAGATCAACATACAAGTCGTTCCAAAACACTCGTAGAAATATCCAGAGCTGCCAGGAATTGTACGAGTGAAGCTTCAACTGGTATGATAAAGTTACAAGTCATAGGAGAAAGTGGCAGCAGTCAATCAGTTTTCCTTGTTAATATAGGAAAAGTTTCTAATTATTTGTATAAATACTTTTCTAGGTTATTTTAGTTGGAAGAAGACTTTCTTGGAGAAGATTCGACTATTTGGAGTTTCTTCTTGAGTTTTTGAATATTCTTGGAATTAATTTCCATTGTTCTTGAAATGTTCTTAGTGGAATATTGCAATAACCAAGTGGTGTTATTTTCAATCTTTATTGTGAGTTCTTACTAATGTTTTCTTCAATGAATGCTAATTTTTTTCTTAAAATCATGAGAGGCTAAAATCTCCACTACTAGGGTTGTGGGAATCATGGTGAATTAACAAACTAGGATTTTCATATAGTCATTCTAAACCAATACGCATTCTTGTATTGTCTTCTCTTCAATATTAAACATTTTTTAAGGAGCGCAACGTTAATACTTGCCCCAATTCTCTATTTGCTTAGACCTAGAGAGGTAGAGATTAGAAAAATAGAAGAAAAAGAAAGGCTTGAATTATATGATTCATTGTATAACTTGAGCTGCAGTCGCTGGATAGTTAATTTGGAACAAAATGATAATGGTTAAAGTGAGATCATTCAAGAGATCTAATTTGGTGATTGAGTATAGTCATACAATAGGCATAGACAAGTTGTTTGAATGAACTTGTGTTATCAGTTCTACAAGTTAAGTATTGGGATAGATCACGAGTGCCAAACATGAAGTAGTTATGAATCCATGAAGAACACATCCTTAGTTAATTGCATCAAGTTGATAACAACTTAAATCTTCAATACTGTTATGTGTTTACTTCTTTAAAACCCCCTATTAGGAGATAATAAAACTAAAAGTTTAAATACTAGCATTATTTACATCCTGACCATATTCCCTGTGAGATCAACCCCAACCTTTATTGGATTTTTTATTAACAATGTCTGCGTCATACTTTTCCATGGGTGTGCTTTAAGGTATCAAAAGTGGCACCATTGCCAAGGAATAAGGCGTAGGATTAGAGTAATTTCTATGCTTAACTTTTAGTCATTATTTCCTTATTTATGTTTCTTTTTTTTTGACACCCACAGGTTTCCATTTTGTGAATGTCAAGTACTCGACAAAGTGGAAACCCTCTTATTTCACTTGATCTTAAGCTAGAGCGAACACTGTGGAAAATGGAAAACCCTAAGCAGAGAGAGGCACAATTGGTAGAAGAAGCTCGTCAAGCTGAGTTAGCTCAACAGGCAGCACTTTAGAAAGAGAGGATGCTCGGATGAGGTAGTAAATGTTGGCGACTATGGAAGGGGTAACAAAGGCTAAAGATATGCTCCTCAATTTTATGATGATGATGACGCGAATGTTGATGAGTTCGGGTCAACAGGAGCCATTATACCTCCACCATGGCCTGCTGGGGAAAAGTTTAATACCACTAGCTCCATGATCCAGTTTCTTAACATGAAAGCGCTTTTTAGTGTCACGCAGTTGATGATGCTTGATGTTAGGCATATTTCTATGCCTATTTGCCTTGTTTTGCCCATCTTTTATCTTTTTTTAAGTTAACAATCCTTAAGAAATGCATAAGTTCATATGTTTGTGTTCTTTGTATGCTAACAAACAATTTGAGGTGTTTGGAGCAGGAAACCAAGGAAAAAGGACCCAAAATGAACCAAGGTTGAAGGTTTGAGAATCTGAGAAGAAGGTTCTGGGGCTATGACTGGTATCTAATGCCCGGTCCTCAACATCATAAGATAATTTCGTCATTTCTAGGGCTATGGTTTGTGCCCCGTGCCAAGCCCTTAACTTCCGAAGATGTTCATTCAACATGTTGGTGAGATGGTGGACATGGAGCCCCAGAGCTTCCAAGACTTAGAGAAAATTCTCACAATTCTAGTGATATAGAGGAAGCCACAAGCCAGAAGGGTCCTAATGTTTAAGAATTTGACTAACACTCTTGTTCTATGGTGAGGGTGGCGCGCTAGAGGTGTTAAAAGTGCATAAAATTTGTTATGTCCTTGGTGAGATGGATGGGGTGGCCACCGGGTCTATCTTGGAGCTTAAATTGCTAGAAATTTGACTAATTCTGTAGTGAGATAGGTGGGGCGGCATGCCAGATCTGTTCCGGGCTTAAATTTCTGATTTTAAAGCCAAGTGTTGGAGGGAAGAAGCGTTATTTGGAGGCTCAACTATAAATACATCATATAGGGCATTTGTTAGCAATCTTTGGATCATTTTTACATTTCATATTTCATTTGTGGAGGCTTGTAAGTCATTTTGATGGAAGACAAAGTTCTACATTAGGTTTCTTCTCTTCTTTACTATTTTATTTCGAATGATGATGATTAAGTATTCATTTTCCCACTTATCTATGAGAGGCTAGACTCATACGCTAGGGTTTTGGCCACGACGGATGGTTGATTATTTGAAAGAATGATTAAAACTAATTTTGATTCTTCTTTAATGGTTGTTTGTATTTACTTATTTTAATTGCTTATTTATGAGACTGATCACCTTGTAAGTAACTCTATTGGCTTTTGATTGAACTTGGGAAAGGGAATTAAAAGGATTAAAGGTAAATACAGAACAGGAATTAAAAAGACCCTCAAACCCATTGATAAGAGGATACAAGTTGTTGTTGAGGATAGGAATATACAACCCTGTTTAGTTGAAAAACAAGTAGGCATAATTGTCATTTTGTGTTTCTCCTGCGACCATAGGGATATAGGCGTTACGGTTCATGAAATTTACCTTGGATGCTAGGGATAGTGGCAAGGAATGGGATAGTAACTTGCAACTAGCAACCATATAAAGAATTATTCTAGTGTAATCACGTTTTGAAAACTCAACCTGAAATAGCAAAGTGTCATTTCCCTAGATTTCATCATCCTATAAGTAAAACCAAGCTTGCAACCGCTTTAGTTAATTTTACATTTAAAGCTTTTAGTAGTTTAATTTCCCAAACCATTCCCCATTTAAACTGTTTTGTTAGAATAGCAAAATAAAGTAATAACCTTATAGTGATTGAACTGACAAGTCTCTGTGGGTACGATAATCTATTCATCCAGTCCTATATTACTTAACAACCATGTGAGCTTGCGTGTGCTTGGGCGACATCAAGTTCTTGGTGTTGTTGCGGGGGACTTCAATATTGTTTGATCATTTGTAGGTTAGGATTTTTATTCTCTATATATTGTATAGATTTTTGTTTTTCTTACTTTTATTAGAATTTGACCACTTTTCGTAACATGACATCTTGGTGTATAAGTGGGTTGAATGATAGGTGTTCATATCTTTGTGATCCTTGTTTGAATTGTGGAGGACCCCACTTGTGGCAACACTGTAATACTTGTGGTGTATGTGGTTGTCTGGATGGCTGTTGGAGGAGTTTCCCAAATTTTTATTCCCCTTCCCGAAGACCCTATTACAATCCTCTTGTTGTTTTTTATGCTTAAAGGAATAATGAAGAGTAAGAACATCATGCTCAAATATGCAAGATGGAAAAACAGATCCTGGAGCATATGGAAGTAATGAGGGAGCATCATACAGATTAAAGAGGAGCCCTGAAAACGATGAGTGCCAAGCTCACAAAGATGATGGCTGAGACTATAACTTGTAATGATTCGAAAGTCACGGTCTTAACCAATACTAAAGAGAAACTTCAACTGGAAGGGAGAATAGAGCTCAGACAAGAGATAGACCAATTTGGCTCAAGTATCCATGACCTGCAGGGTCTTTTGAATGAAAAAGTTGAGGCATCTGAGGCCCAACTACAAAGTGTTATTAATACTGGCCAATGCATGGAACAAGAAGAAGAAGCCCAACCATTAGATGATTCTTTATTGGTTGATGCCTATGTTGAGGAGGTGGATAAAAGTAAGGATGTCAAGCATAATTCCATTTTGGAGTTAGGGCATATTGGTCATTATTCTAAATATTTTTTGACATTTTGTTTGGATGGCAACCTAGAAATAAAGCCTTCCAAGCCCGTGGAGAGATAAGTAGATGAGGAACAATGCACTTATATTCTAAAATTTATTATGCCAAAGAGAGGTAATGACATCCCTCAATTAAGGGCCAAAAAATACAAGATGCAATATCTATTACTTGGTCCTTCATGTTTACACCACCGCCGCTTGAGCATAATAAGAAATTGGAAAACAAACTAAGGGTGAAATTTACATGATGAAAGTGGAAGGAAAAGTGGTTAAACTTGACGGTGTCATGACGTGATATTAAATCCGGCACTTGTTAAGAGGAAACTCAATTTGTAAAAATGTAATTGTATTATTTTTATATAAGGTCACTGTTCATTTTCTTTTGAAGAAAAGGAGAAGTCTAAGTACGCAGAATCAAGGCTAAGGAGCATGGTATAACCCTAAGTTTGGGGTCATGTGACCCAAAAATCCGAGAACCTGCTATGAGCTAGGTCCTAGAGGGCCTCAGGGAGTAATTTGTCACTCTAATCTGATATTTAATTTAGTTGCTATGAGGATATAACAAGAATTTAAGTGTAGGGTGAGGGTATGTCTCCCTGAATTTTAAGGTCAAAGGTGAGTATGTCATCGATTTTTTTCTTGAAATTTTTTAAAAATTGGCATACCTTACCCACCCTTCAATTTTTCTTATGGCCTCGGTTCTTTTCCGAAGGGGATTCCTTTGAACCGGCTAAATTTTTTTCATTTTATAGAAGTCATTTACATCACACATTAGTGACCCTTCCCTATGATATATGGATGATGACCGTCTTAAGGAAATTAGTCCCATTTTTTATTTTTTTTAGGATTGAGGCATAGATCATTAACGTGTTTTCTTGTTGGCATTCTTGTTAGCTGATATGCTATAGTTAATAAAATGGTCATCTTGAATGCACAAGTGAGGAATCCATGAGAGACACACATATATCTTTAATTTTACTCAAAAATGATTCTTAGGGCTTAGTAATGAAAAGTATCCTTCAGTATGATTGTGTGATTATGTAGCAATAGAAAGCCGACTAGATTCTTAATTTCCATGAGAGGTGATCTAAATTGGCTTGTGTATACATATTGTAGCATCTAGAACTTGCCTGAGTGAATGTAGGATAACTAAATGTTAGGAAGTTAGGATATGATCAAGGCGTTTCATTTAAAAAGCCATGTTTTCACCCATGTTTGTTTTACCTTCTTGTACATTCTCCCTAGTTAAGCCATTTGAGCTATAAGCTTTATTTTTTATTATCCACGAAAGTAGCTTAATCCCTCTTATTGTGAGATCTCATACTTATTGATCCAAAGTAGTCTAGGCACTTTGAGAATTGAAAGTAAATGTCACGCCCCGCCTTGGAGGGTATGATTGGCAGCTGGTGCCCTACTAGGACCTGAACTGCTACACTGCTGAGCCTAAGCACTCCTGGTGCCTGGCTGGCTCTAACTCTGATTTATGATATCAACGGGCTATATAACGACTATAAATACAGCCCCCGGCCGACTAGGCCTATAGCCACCTGTACAACAACAACAGCTAACCAGAATCGCATCAATATAAAGGAACCTATGCGGGCCGACAAGGCCACCATGCTGTCTAGTTGCTTCTGAATCAAGAAAACAAGAGCTAAATTGCTAGGTGACTGGCAAGGTCACCACTACAAACTGAATAAGGCCCCACACGGCCATTATAAATAACTAAGACATACACACGGCCTCACACGATCGGTACAGCTAACCACAGGGAATACACAATCTGCAAGCCTATAAGAATACTGATAAGATGGTCGGGACAGGGCCCCGGCCTACCCATACTTTATAACAAAAGAAAATAGAATAGACCTCTGACTATCGAGCTCCGAATGACAGGAGCTGATGACTCTGTGTGCTGGCTGGAATCACGAGGTATCGGCTCCT
>JACEIK010007158.1:52768-66299 GCA_018107945.1 Datura stramonium
GCAATTGATGAGAAACCCTCAACAAACCTCCTTTAGTAGCCAGTTAAACCTAATAAACTCTGAATATCCAAGGGATTCACTAGTCTAGGCCAATTCTTCACCCCCTTAATTTTTTGATAATCTACTTTTATGCCCTCGCCTGATACTACATGACCCAGAAATGCTACCAAGTTCAACCAAAACTTACACTTGCTAAACTTTGCATACAATTGGCGATCCTTGAGAGTCTGAAGCACTACTCTAAAATGAGCGACATGCTCCTCCTCGCTTCGAGAGTATATAAGGATGTCATCAATGAACACAATCACAAACATGTCCAGATACGTCTTGAACACCCTGTTCATCGGGTCCATAAAAGCTGCAGGAGAATTTGTTAGTCCAAAAGACATGACTACAAACTCATAATGACCATACCGTGTCCTGAAGTCTGTCTTCGGGATATCACTCTCCTGAACTTGGAGCTGATGATACCCGGACCCAAGATCTATCTTTGAGAAACACTTGGCATCCTGAAGCTGGTCAAACAAATCATCGATCTTGGGAAGGGGATACCTATTCTTAATGGTGACCTTGTTCAATTGCCGATAGTCAATGCACATCCGAAGCGAACCATCCTTCTTCCAGACAAATAACACTGGTTCACCCCATGGAGACTTGCTCGGTTTGATAAAGCCCTTATCTAATAGGTCCTTCAATTGATCCTTCAACTCTTTTAGCTCGGCTGGATCCATCTTGTAAGGAGGGATAGATATAGGCTGTGTATTGGGTAAAAGGTCAATACCAAAATCAATCTCCCGCTCGGGAGGAACACCTGGCAGATCATCTAGAAAGACCTTTGGATACTCACGCACCACCGGAACTGACTGGATAGTCGAGGTCTCAGACTCAACATCCTTAACCCTGACCAGATGGTACATGCAACCCTTAGAAATCATCTTCAGGTCCTTAAGATAGGAAATAATTTCGACCTGCTGGTACAGCTGAACTACCCTTCCATTCCAAAACTGATTCGGCTAGAAAACGAAATTCCACCGCACGAGTTAATTTACAAAAGAATAACACGCATACAACCAATCCATGCCAAGAATAATATCAAAGTCAGTTATGGCTAACTCTACAAGGTCTTCGGAGATGACTTTATGCAATATAATGACGGGGCATCCTCTATACACCCACCTAGCTACAACCGAATCACCAACAGGATTACAAACCAAAAATGGTTCTGAAAGAGTCTCGGGTATAACTCTAAAGCTACTAGCAATGTAAGGAAACACAAAAGACAAGGTAGCTCCCGGATCTAGCAAAGCATAAACATCAATATGAAAAACACATAACATACCAGTGACTGCATTCGGGGAGACCTTCTGCTCCTGACGAGGTGCTAAAGCATAAAACTTGTTTTGATGCTGACCGCTGGTTGAACTGGTCGAGGCACCCTGCTGAAGGGGACGTGATGCTGGAGCGGCAAAACTGGCTGCTGGCATACGGGCTCCACCTACCCCTGATTTGGTTGAAGGGCAATCCCTAAGTCTATGTCTGGGTTTGCCATACACGAAACAAGCATCCGAGCTGACTAGGCACCTCCCTGGATGATTCTTGCCGCACTTCGCACAAGCTGGGAAAGTGCGCTCTATCTGCACTCTACCCTGGCCTCTCGAATGTGGAGCCCTGCTTCTATGATCCCCTCAGAATCTAGACGGTGTACTGGCCAATGATGGTGCTGGAGCAATAGACTTATACTAAGACTGTCGACGCTGTCCACCCCCTTATCTGACCTGAAAAGTATCGTAACTGTCAGTCCTGGCCCTCTTGGCCTCTCTCTGCCTCCCATACACCGACTCCATCTGTTGAGAATTCAACACAATATGGGGAAAATCTATATCCTGATGATACATGGCAATCCTACAATCGTTATCCAAGTAGTCTGCCACCCCATGCACAAATCGACTCACTTGAGTCCTCTGGTTTTCCACCAACTCTGGTGCATATTTAGATAGTCGAGTGAACTCCAATACGTACTCTTGAACCGACATGTCACCCTACTTCAAGTTAACAAACTCGCCCACCTTTTTCTCCCTCATCTCCCGAGGGAAAAATCAATTCAAGAATGTTGTGTGGAACTCTTCCCAACCGACAGGGCCTGCACCCACTGCCCTAGCATCTCTCCATTGTTTGAACCATATATGGGACACCCCCTTTAGCTGATAGGAGGCCAAATCAACACAATCTCCATTGTTCACCCCCATAATCTCGGTGATCTTTAGAATCTCCTCAATGAAATCGTGCGGATCCTCATCCACCTTGGACCCAAGGAACTCCGAAAGGTTCATCCTCAAGAAGTCTCTAATTCGGGCCACTGCCACATTTCCATTTTGGGGGATATGTGCAATAGCCTGCTGGTTGACCTAAGCGGTCAAGGCCTGGGCCAACATCTGGATAGCTGCCCGAAACTCAGCGTGGGCAACTGGCTCTGGTGTCTAGGGCTCCTGAATGGGTGGGGCCTGCTGATGCCCATGATCATTGCCATCTCTATGGCCTTCATCGTTCCCATTTCTCCTTCCGTTCACTCTCACGGGAGCCATGATTCTGCAATTGCGAATAGCATGAATTAGAAGGATTGAAGAACTTTTCATCGCACGACATAGATCATGAAAGAAGGGAATATTTCCTAAACATCTCATAGCCTCTTCGTCATAACTGTGGCGCGCTTCACACCCATGAAAAAGACTCTACTTAAACCAGCTTTCATACACCCTAGGACACTTCAAACGTATGGCTTTGATACCAAGTTTGTCATGACCCGAACGTAGAACCACATCGTAACACGAGACAAGGAACCCCGAGAGGCCTCAAGTCGACCCATGGCATGGGTATACATCTAATTCATTCATTATAAGCGGGAGGCTAATCACAAAGGCATAGCGGAAATGTAAGCATATTCATCACATATCATAACAAACAGAATCACTTAGACATACACAAGCTGAGTACTACACACTGTCTCAAAGCCTCTACTACATGATGGGTTGATGGGACAATGCCCCCAACTAACCTGTACAAGCACTGAAACATAAAATAGCATGAATGTCTGTCAAACGGCCCTCAGAACATGAGGACTCACCAATAAGCTGAAAGTACACTCTGAGGTAATCTAGATATGAGGATGAGCCTAAGAGCCGGAACCTGTATCATAAGACGATACAACATAGAAAGTATGCGGGCAGTATGTGGAATGTACCGAGTATGCAAGGTAAGTAAAACATACATTTAAAAAATATATAAAAGCTCATAAAATGTCATAAGAGTAGGACATCATGCTCATGTCATACATATCGCAACATAACATAAGGCTGAAGGTTTTTAAAACATTCGTAATGCAATCATAATCATTATCATAAGAGAAAATGTTTGTAGAACATGACTTGAGGCAATATACATAATCACAAACATGCATAAATCATGACGAACAGTGAGAGATTCTCTTAACCGACATACCCCATATGAGCACACATGAAGCTCATCTTGTAACCCTAGTTGGGAGGGTGTCTGTACCTTTTAAAGGGTAGAACCATGAAAGTTTGATATCACCATGAAAAGGGCCATTTGAGCTAGGGATAGTCACAAGGAGGTCCCAACATACCTACGGTGGCACTAGTTTGTGGCTCGACTTGATGTTCGATACTACTCCAAAAACATATATAGTGCTCATAATATAACACACATAAATTCATGGGCTAGTTAAATCATGATAATCATAAACATTCTTGTACATACGTGAACTAGCCGTGACATAAGGCCCGAGTTGTCCAACACATAATTCATGAATCATAGGTTTCATGCATACTTGTAGGCCATACATATAACTTGTAAATCATCAAATCATGATGGGTAATTGTATAAATCCATATTTCAAATCATAAATCATGCTAGGCTTGTAAATATCAACAATTGAAGTGATGATCATAAATCAATTCATCATAGATCTTACATAATTAGTCTTAATTTAGTAGAATTTGAAATCAATAATTTGATAATCAAAATAGTTGTAAAATCTAATCACAATTCATAAAATATAATTTAAATCACAATTTAAAACAACCCATTGGTAAATCATTAAAATTCCAAAGATTTGAATTAAAATTTCATGGGATTTTTGATAGATTTTCATGAATTAATAGAGAGAGGGCATGAGTGTGAATGGAAACACCCATTTGTAGCCCTACATACCTGATGGAGACTGAATCTTACTCTCCTTTGAATGCCCAAAATGAAATTGAAAGAAATTGAAGAAGAAACCTTGAATCTCCCTTTTGATCACCTCTCTATCACTCTTTTATTCTCTTGCATGCATGAATGAAGACTTTAGAATAGTTTCCCCCTCTAAAACCCACCTTTCATAGGCTAAAACGACGTAGTTTAGGCTTTAGAAACTTAAGAATTATGAAAAGGACCTTACTACTTCGCAGAAAATTAACTGCCAGGTGGTCCTAACGGGAAACCTGATGACTCGTTGCTAGAGGGCACGACTCGTTATATCGATCATCAAGTGCACTGCCTTATTTGTTCTCCTGGGCTCATAACGGATCACTTCACGGCTCGTTATGGGTGACCACAACTCGTGGTCACAACTCGTTAAGTACACTGCCTAACTTTAAATTCTCCACTTAGTTTTCCTCCCCACGGCCAAGCCAACGACTCGTGGGTCCTGACCACGAGTCATGGTCTCGCCCGTGGGTTCTCAACTCTTCCAGGACTTCTCGTCGAAACTCCGGCCTTCCCCATGAGTCACCTGATGACTCGTGGGCTGTGCTCATGAGTCATGAGATGACTCATCCTGAGACTGCAATAATAATTTCCACTTTTTCCCTCTTTCAACTCTCGGGTCTGATCTTTAAGCTCCCGGGTATAATAGGCCTTGATCTTGATATCGATGTTATGGTATCATCATTAGCCCTGGCAAGGATTTGGATGGATCTACCCACTTGAGTGTGATAGTCGGCACCACGTAAGCTCAATCGTGGTAATGTCGGTTATATGAAGAGTCTCCCATTGTTCATCATGATTTCAGTTATGCATGTTTATCATTCATGGTATATATATAGATATTCTAAAGAAGCTTGACCTAATGTTTAGTTTTACTTAAGATTATCAGATTTCTACTGTGGGTCACTCAATTCAATGATGATGTTCAGTTATGTTCAGATCATGATTTCAGAAAATAGCATGCAAGCCCTACTCTCAGATTCTTATCTTGATTATGTTTTATATTATGCATGTTTTAATAATTTTACTTACTTAAGCGATTTTACTTACCTTGCATGCTCGGTACATTCCACGTACTGACCACATATTGTATGTTGTATTATTTTATGATACAGGCTCCGATCTCAGACTCAGCCCTGTCACTAGCCAATTAGGAGTTAACATCCAATCTCTATTGGTGAGTCCTCATCTTTCAAGGGACCCTTTCTATTCAGTTATGCTGACGTATTATCAATTTCAGATTTAGAGAGTTAGTTGAGGTTTTATCCCATCAACTCATTAGACGTAGAGACTTTTCAGACATAGATTGTATTCAGCTTCAAACTCGTGTTGTATGTTTAGATTTTATGTTATGTTTAGAATTTCTCTATGATTATTATGCTGATCTTCCACTTTATTTGATTTAGTTAGAAGTTATGTTCATGCCATGGGTCGACTTGCAGTCTCTCGGGGTTCCTTGTCTTGTGTCTCGATCTGGGCCCATGTTCGGGTTGTGACAAACTTAGTATCAGAGAATTAGGTTTTGAAGTGTCCTAGGGTGTCTGAAATCCGCATTAAGTAGAGTTTTTTTCATGGGTGTGAAGCGCACCACACTTATGACAAAGAGGCTATGGGACGTTTAGGAAATGTTCCCTTCTTTCATGATCTATGTCGTGCGGTGAAATTTCTCTCTATCCTTCTAACTCATGCTATAGGTGTTTGCAGAATTATACCTCCCTGCAGAGTTAATGGAAGGAGGAATGGAAATGAAAATGGCCAAGAAGATGGCAATGGAGACAGACATCAACAGGCCCCACCAACCTATGAGAACTGCACCGGAGTTGGTTGCCTTGGCTGAATTCAGGGCAGCCATTCAGATGCTAGCACAGGCCTTGACCACCCAGGTCAACCAACAGGCAATAACGCATGTCCCTCAGAACGGGAATGCTGCGGCAACACGAGTCAAAGATTTCCTAAGGTTGAACCCTCTAGAGTTTCTTAGGTAAAAAGTGGACAAGGATCCGCATGAGTTTATCGACGAGATTATAAAGATCACCTAGGTCATGGGGGTGACCGGAGAGGAGTGCACCGACGTAGCCTCATATTAGTTGAAGGGGGTTGCGCACATCTAGTTTAAGCAGTGGAAGGATAATAGGGCAGTGGGAGCAGGCCCTATCAATTTGGATGAAATCCATGCTGCCTTTCTAGATCAGTTCTTCCCTCCTAAGATGAGGGAGCTGAAAGTGACCAAGTTTGTGAATCTGAGACAAGGGAAGATGATAGTGTAGGAGTATGCCTTAGATTTCACTTGTCTGTCCAAGTATGCACCAGAGTTAGTGGTTGATTAGAGAGCTCGTGTGAGAAGGTTTGTTCATGGAGTGGCGGACTACCTAGACAAGGATTTCCAGACCGTGATGCTTCATCAGGATATGGATTTTCCTTGGATAGTTTTTTATGTCCAGTAGATGGAGGTGGTGCATGTGTGAGAGAGAGAGGCCAAGAGGGCCAGGACAGACAGTTATGGGTTCTCTCAGTAGAGGCCAGGTGGTGGACACTATCAACAGTCCCACAAGAGATTGTCAACCCCGACATCATCGGCTATGAGTGTGCCATCCAGATCTAGGCATGACCAGAGAGGACGAGCATTAGGATTGAGAGGTCAGGGTAGCAGACCCACAGAGACTATCCCTCTAGAGTGTCGCAGATGTGGCCAAAGATACATGGGTTAGTGTTTGGCGGGTATAGGTGCTTGCTTCTGGTGTGGAAAGCCCTGACATATGCTCAGAGATTACCCAACAGCTAGACAGGGCCATATATAGGGGCCGAGGCCGAGCTTCCAGTTCAGCAGCTCTACCAGCACGCCCAACCCAGCAGGGGGCATCTACTAGCACAGGTGGCGGTCAGCGCCAAAATAGACTCTATGCCCTAGCATTCCGCGAGGAGCAGGAGGTCTCCTTGGACGTAGTTACTAGTATGTTATGAGTTTTCCACCTTGATGTATATGCTTTGTTAGATACAGGGGCTACTTTTTTTTGTGACACCCTATGTTGCTAGTAGTTTCGGAGTCAGTCCCAAAATCCTATCAGAACCCTTCTCAATCTCTACTCCAGTCGGTAATTCAGCTATAACTAGATGGGTCTATAGAGATTTCCCTGTCACGGTCCTTCAGAAATCACCTCAGCAGACTTAGTAGAGTTAGACATGATCGATTTTGATGTTATCATCAACATGGATTGGCCATTTGCATGTTATGCCTTAGTAAATTGTAGAATGCAGGCAATAGAGTTTAGATTTTTGAGTGAGCCAGTCTTAGAGTGGAAAGGTAGTTCAGTTGTGCCTGTAGGTCATTTCATTTCTTACCTTAAGGCCAGAAATATAATCTCTAAGGGTGGTGTGTACTATATAGCTAGGGTTAACGATGCTACGTCCGAGACCCCGACTATTCAGTCAGTTCCAATAGTATGTGAGTAACCATAAGTCTTCCCAGATGATCTATCGGGAATTCCTCCCGAGCGGAAGATTGATTTTGGTATTGACCTTCTTTCTGATACACACCCTATATCTATTCCTCCTTACAGAATGGCTCTAGCCAAGCTAAAGGAATTGAAGGAGAAATTAAAGGATCTCCTAGACAAGGCTTTCATTAGACCGAGAAAATCCCCATGGGGTGCACCAGTTCCCTTTGTCCGGAAGAAAGATGGTTCTCTTCGTATGTGTATTGATTACCGGCAATTGAACAAAGTTACAATCAATAACATGTATCCTCTCCCCAAGATTGATGATTTGTTTGACCAGCTTTAGGGTGCTAAGCACTTTTCAAAGATAGACCTCATATCCGGATACCATCAGCTCAGGGTTCGGGAGAGTAACATCTCGAAGACATCCTTCAAGACTCGATATGGTCATTTACGAGTTTGTAGTTATGTCTTTTGGACTAACGAATGCACCTGCAGCTTTTATGGATTTGATGAACAGAGTGTTCAAGTCATTCTTGGATATGTTCATAATCATGTTCATAGATGACATCTTGATATACTCTCGAGCGAGGAGGAGCATGCCGCTCATTTGAGGGTGGTGGTACAGACTCTTAAGGATCGCCAGTTGTATGCAAAATTAAGAAAACTCAAGTTTTGGTTAAACTCAGTGGAATTTTTAGGTCATGTGGTGTCAAGTGAGGTTGTACAGGTAGACTTGCAAAAGATAGAGGCGGTGAAGAATTATCCTAGACCGGTGAATCCTTCAGATATCAGGAGTTTTTTGGGTTTATCTTGGTACTATCAGAGATTTGTTGAGGGTTTTCATCTATTGCAGCGCCATTGACCAAATTGACCCAGAAGAAAGTGAAGTTCTAATGGTCAGAGGCTTGTGAGAAAAGCTTCCAAGAATTGAAGGCTCGACTCACCTCAGCACTGGTGTTAAACCTACCTGAGGGTACCGATGGGTTTGTGGTATAGTGTGATACTTTGAGGATCGTCCTTGGTTGTGTATTGATGCAGCATGGTAAGGTTATAACATACGCCTCCAGGAAGATGAAGGTCCATGAAAAGAATTACCCGACTCACAATTCGAATTGGCAGCGGTAGTATTCGCCTTGAAGATTTGGAGACACTGCTTGTACAGGGTCCATGTAGATGTGTTTACAGACCAAAAAATCCTACAATATGTTTTTACTCAGAAGGATCCAAATCTACGTCAAAGGAGGTGGTTGGAGTTACTTAAGGATTATGATTTGAGTGTCCTTTACTATCCAGGCAAGGTTAATGTGGTGGAAGATGCTCTTAGTAGGCTTTCTATGGAGAGTGTGTCTCATGTAGACGAGGAGAGGAAGGATTTGGAGAAGGATGTGCATTAGCTCGCACGGTTGGGAGTTCATTTGGTTGACTCGATCGATGGTGGTGTTATTTTTCAGGACATATCAGAATCGTCCTTGGTGACTGATGTAAAAGCTAGACAAGACGAGGACCCTATTTTGGTAAAGTTAAAGGAAGTTGTTCAAGATCAGAAGGTTGAGGTCTTCTCCAAAGAGGGAGATGGTGTTCTTCAATATCAGAGTCATTTATGTGTTCCGGATGTTGATGATTTGAGAAATTGGATGTTGCATTAGGCTCATGGTTCCAGGTACTCCATACATCCAGGTGCCATCAAGATGTACCGTGACCTACGGTTTTATACCCCGGAAGCCCAAAGATCATACTCGGGAGTTGAAACGGAGAAAAAGTTGAAATCTGGCACTAGGCACATAATGAGTCATTAAGAGACATGTGAGAGGAGCCCACGAGTCATGATGTGATTCATGAGGAGGCCAGGGGATGAATTTTAAATTTGAGAAATGAGACCGCCACAGGCATGACCATGACTCGTGGTCAGGCCCCATGAGTCGTTAGGTCAGTCGTGGGGTGGGTGAGTAAGAGTAGTAAAGGAAAGGGGGTAGTGTACTGTTATACCCCGAAAAACCAAAGATCGAATCAGAGAGTTAAAAATTGAAAACTGCTAAAAACTGATAAAAATATCTCAGAACGAGAGGTGTTACGACTCGTGGTTGGGAACCACGAGCTATTGTTACCAGTCGTGGGTTCAGGAGTCCGGGTGGCAGTGGAAGCAACAACCTATGTAACGACTCATTGTAGGAAACAACTAGCCATCATTTGTAGTCGTGGTAAGGTGTGGACCTTAGCATGTGGCGAGATAACAGTTCACCCAATGACCCATCGTGAGAAATAACGACTTGTTGTCAGCAGTCCTTGTCTGCATGGTCAAATTCCTAGTGGACTTAACGGACGGAGACAACGACCCATTGGAGGAAATGACAAGTCATTCTATGACCCGTTGTGAGGGAGTTCAGAAATATCAAAGGGGGAAGAAATGATCGACTCGATGACCCATTGGACAAAGGACGATTCATCCTGTCTTTGACTTCCGGAAGCAAGGCCTAAGAAATGCATATGACGGGCCATACCACGAGTCGTCGTAGCTACCAATGACTCATTGGTACAACCCGTTGGACCGATGGGGACAGTTTTCAGGGAAGATTCATTAAGGAAATATTTGACTTTTCCACTTCCTAAGGACCTATACTACATTGTTTAAGGCTCGTTTCAGTGGGTTTTAGGAGGGAAAAACCTATTCTAAGTTATTTTCTTCCATGCATGCAAACTTGAGAGGTTGAAGAGGTGAATCAAGACTAGTATTCAAGGTTTCCATCCAATTTCCTCTTGGATAATCAAAGATTTGGTGGAATCAATCCCTTCCAGGTATGTAGGGTTATGAGTGGGTGTCTACTTCTACACCCATGCCTAATTTCTATCTAAATATGAGAAATTCCTATGATCAAGTATAGGGTTTCTACCCAAATGCATGAATTTTCAATTTATTTACATGGCTATGAATTGATTATAATTTATTATTGAATTGAGAAGCATGGGCTGATTTTTTAATGATTTTGAATAAATATTTTGTTTCTAGCCTTATGAATGTTGAAGCCCATTTATGAGGTGATCATGAAAAGTGAGATTTGTGAAGTAAATGTGATGATGATGAGATATTATGATGAAGAGCATGATTTTAAGCTACCCATGTCTATAATTATGTTTTCGATGAGAATAGTGTAGTTCTAAGTATGATAAAGCTTTGGGCAATGCCCACATGTTAAGTTTAAATGATGATTTTCCCGAACTAAGCTTACCATATTGTTTTGTAGCAAAGACTCCCAAATTTCATATTCTATCTTGTGGTATGTTTTGAGTTAAGTCTCCTATGCATAGCTTACCACATGGATTTGGAGTAAAGGCTCCCAAGTATGCATTCAACTTGTGGTATGTTTTGAACTAAAGCTCCTCATATGCATGATTTTGTATTTGATATGTATTGATCATTGAGCTTCATCAATAGATGATGCTGAGCTTCGCTATATACGATGTAGAGCATTGCATGTTTAGGGAGAAGAGTCTAGCACCGAGCGGTCCAAGGGGCGATCACCCTATACCCCAGAATTACGCGCCAATGTAGGTTGATACTATTATATTATTGGGACCTCCCTTGTGAGCTATACCCGGCCCGAATGGACTATGAGCTTGATATCAATATCACGGTAACGTCCTTAGCCCTAGCAAGGTTTTGGACAGCTCTGGCCACTTGAGTGTAATAGTCAGGATCACGTAAGCTCTATCGTGGTATGTTTGTTAAGTGATGAGTCTCCCACTGTCTATATGATCTAGATTTGCATATTCATTACTCGTGGTTATTATTTTATACATGCATGTTCTAAAAGTAAGGTTTGACTCAATGTTCAACTTTTCTATAAATGTCATATTTCAGCTTTGAGTCATTCGAGTCAGTTTGATGTTACAAAGCTATGTATCATATGTTACGAAAAGAATCATGATTTCAGAAAGAATGCATGCAAGCCCTACTCTCAGTTAATGATGTTTATGTTTTGACTATTGTATTGTCTTAAAGTGATTTTACTTACTTTAGCGGTTTACTTACCTTGCATACTCGGTACATTCCATGTACTAACCCCATACTTTCTATGCTGTATATTAGTGATACAGGACCCAGCTCTCAGGTTCAGCTCCACTCTTAGATAGCTTATTCGAGTTAACGTCTTCTTGTTAGTGAGTCCTCATCTTTCGAGGACCATACTATACATCTTTTCTTTATGTATTTCAATTTTTGGCTTGTTGAGAGTCTTGTCCCATCAACTCGTCATGTTTAGAGGCTATTCAAACATATGTATGTATTCAACTTCGTATTTTATATTCGTATGTTATATGTATGTTAGACTTCCACTATGATGGTATTGATGGCTATTCAGTTCTAGATTGAGTTAGATGTATGCTTATGTCATGGGTTGACTTAGGGTCTTTCGGGTTAGAGACTTCTTGAGGTTGAATCCTCCGGAGTTCCTTGGGTCCAAGATAGATGAGGACCCACATGAGTTTGTTGATGAGATTTTCAAAATCACCCAGGTCATGGGGGTGAATAGGGTCGAGTGCTCCGAGTTGAACTCTTATCAGTTGAAAGGGGTTGCACATATCTGGTTCCATCAAGTCGCAGGAGCAGGCCCTGTCACTTGGGAAGAGTTCCATGTTGCATTTCTAGACTGGTTCTTCCCTCGGGAGATGAGGGATTTGAAAACAGCTGAGTTCGTGAATTTGAAGCAAGGGAGAATGACTATACAGGAGTATACCATTGAGTTCACTCGCCTATCGAAATATTTCCCGGAGTTGGTAGCCAATCAGAGGATGCGAGTGAGTAGATTCATCTATGGAATATCAGGTTATTTGGACAAAGACTGAAGGACTTCCATGCTCCATCAGGATATGTACTTTCCTCACATAGTGTTGTACGCCTAGTAGATGGAGGCGACACATATGAGAGAGAGGGAGGCCAAGAGGGCTAGGACCGAGGGCCACAGATTCTCTCAGTAGAGGTCCGGTGGTGGGCACCGATAGCAGATTCACCAGAGATCATCCTCCCCCGCTTCATCATCATTGAGTTTGCCATCAAGGCCTAGACATGATCAGAGAGGGCGAGCATTAGGCTCGAGGGGTCAGAGCAGAAGACCCGCAAATTCTAGCACCCCATCTTATCGCAGATGTGGTCGGGAGCTCACAGGCTAGTGCTTGGCAGGTTCAGGTGCTTGTTTTGGGTGTGGGAAGCCCGAACACATGCTTAGATATTTTCAAGATGTGAGGCAGGATCAGGATGGGGCCGAGGCCCAGCTTCTAGTTCAGCAGCCCCTCCCACATGCTCAGCACATCAGGGGGCATCTACTAGCACAGCTGGCGGTCAGTGCCAGAACAGATTCTATTCCTTAGCATCCCTTTAGGAGAAGGAGGTTTCTCGGATGTGGTCACTGGTAAATTGAGAGTTTTCCATATTGATGTATATACTTTGCTAGATTCGAGGGCTACCTTGTCTTTTGTGACACCTTTTGTGACCAGTAGTTTCGTAGTCAGTCCCGATGTCTTGTCAGATACCTTCTCAGTTTCCACTCCAATAGGTGACTCAGTTATAGCTAGACGGGTGTATAGAGGTTGCCCAGTCTCCATCCTTCATAAGGTCACCTCAGCAGATTTGATAGAGTTAGCCATGACCGATTTTGATGTTATTCTCGGCATAGATTGCCTATTTGCATTCTATGCTTCAGTCAATTGTAGAACCCAAATAGTAGAGTTCAGATTTTCAGGTGAGCCAGTCTTAGAATGGAAGGGTAGTTCAGTTGTGCCTGTAGGTCGATTCATTTCCTACCTTAAGGCCAGGAAGATGATTTCTAAGGGTTGCATGT
>JACEIK010007158.1:67347-79676 GCA_018107945.1 Datura stramonium
AGGCTCTCTATGGAGAGTGTGTCCCACGTGGATGAGGGAAAGAAGGAGTTGGTGAAAGATGTCCATCGACTTGCAAGGTTGGGAGTTAGATTGGTCAACTAGACCGATAGCGGTGTCGTTGTGCAAAATGGATTAGAATCATCCTTTTTGACTGATGTGAAAGCTATACAAGATGAGGATCCGGTTTTGGTAAAGCTAAAGGAAGCCGTTCAAAGTCAGAAGGTGGAGGTTTTCTCCAAAGGGGGAGATGGGGTGTTGCGGTACCAGGGTCATCTATGTGGTCTAGATGTTGATAATTTGAGGGGCCGAATATTGCATGAGGCTCATGGATCAAGGTACTCTATTCATCCAGGTACCACCAAGATGTATCATGACTTGCGGGAAGTATACTGGTTGAATGCATGAAGAAGAATATTGCGGAATTCGTAGCAAGGTGCCCGAACTGTCAACAAGTAAAAGTCGAGCATCAAAGATCGGGAGGTTTACTTCAGGATATGAGCATTCCCACTTGGAAATGGGAAGAGATATATGGATTTCATTACAGGCCTACCTCATACTCGCCGACACTACGATTCTATTGGGGTGGTGGTAGACAAGTTGACTAAGGCTGCATATTTCCTACCAGTGAAAACCACAGATTCAACGAATGACTATGCCAAACTTTATATCCGGGAGTTGGTTCGATTACATGGAGTGCCCTTGTCTGTTATTTCAGACTGAGGTACTCAGTTTTGGCGGTCTTTTAAAAAAGGGCTTGGGACTCAGGTTAAACTCAACACCACATTTCATCCGCAAACAGATGTTCAAGAGGAGCAGACAATTGAAACTCTCGAAGTCATGTTGAGAGATTGAGTGATGGACTTTAAAGGTAGTTGGGATGATCACCTGCCCCTGATCGAGTTTGCTTACAATAACAGCTATCACTCCAGTATCCAAATGGCATCGTTCGAGGCTCTCTATGGACGGAGATGTAGATCGCCCATCAGATGGTTTGAGGTTGGTGAGACAGCTATGATAGGGCCAGATTCAGTTCATGAGGCTATGGTGAAGGTTCAGTTGATAAGGGACAGGCTGAAAACCGCTCAGAGTCATCAAAAATCATATGCTGATGTGAGGAGGAGAGAGTTGGAGTTCGAGGTGGATGATTGGGTATTTCTGAAGGTATCTCCCATGAAGGGAGTCATGCAGTTTGGGAAGAAAGGAAAACTCAGTCCCCTTTATGTTGGTCCCTACCGAGTTATGAGGAGAATTAGTAAGGTAGTGTATGAGTTGGATTTTCCCTCAGAGTTATCTTCCGTGCATCCTGTGTTTCATGTGTCGCTTTTGAAGAAATGTTTGGGAGATCCTGCTTTAGTAGTTCCAGTGGACAGTGTTGGTGTAAAGGATAGCCTTATCTATGAGGAGGTTCCAGTGGAAATACTAGATCGACATGTTCAAAGGTTACGGAACAAAGAAGTAGCTTTAGTTAAAGTATTATGGAGGAATCAGGATGTTGAAGGAGCTACGTGGGAATCCGAAGCGGATATGATGGCTAAATACCCACACATATTCACTACTGGCTCGATGTCAGCTTGAGGTATCAGTTTTGCTCTATGACTCTATTTAGTTTCATGTTCCGTTCATGCACACAATTTTCTTTTATGCATATGAGTATGTATGTGATTTGCAAATTTAGTTCAGCTATATATGGAGGTAGTTATTCCGTTAACTTTCGATTTAAATGATCAATATTGATTCATGAAAATTTCAAGTTTCTGTTTTCTGCTTGATTTCAACATTCGAGGATGAATGTTCCCAAGGGGAAAATATTGTTATACCCCGAAAATCCAAAGATCGGATCCGAGAGTTAAAAATTGAAAACTGCTGAAAACTGATAAAAATATCTCAGAATAAGAGGTGTAACGACTCGTGGTTGGGAACCATGAGCTGTTGTTAAGAGCTGCCTAACCTTCTGACATCCCGGCGAAGAGAGTCATTATTTGTGTTACATCTTCGAATTCGAGAGAGGGCTTTCCTCTTTCAGTCGTGGGTTCAGGAGTCTTGGGTGGCAGTGGAAGCAACGACCTATGTAACGACTCATTGTAGGAAACAATGAGCTGTCATTTATAGTCGAGGTGAGGTGTGGACCTTAGCATGTGGGGAGATAACGAGTCACCCAATGACCCGTCGTGAAAAACGACGACTCGTTGTCAGCAGTTGTTGTCTGCATGGTCAAATTCCCAATGGACTTAACGGACGAAGACAATGACCCGTTGGAGGAAACAACGAGTCGTTGTGAGAGCTGTTGTGAGGGAGTTTAGAAATGTCAAAGGGGAAAGAAACAATCGACTCGACGACCCAATGAACCACAGGATGAGTCGTCCCGTCTAGCCGTGGTTTGACTTCTGGAAGCAAGGCCTACGCAGTGCTTATGATGGGACATACCACGAGTCTTCGTAGCTCCCAACGACTCATTGGACCGACCAGGACAGTTTTCAGGAAAGATTCATTAAGGGCATTTTTGACTTTTCCACGTCCTAAGGCCCTATACTACGTTGTTTAAGGCTCGTTTAATTGTGTTTTAGGAGGGGAAAACCCATTCTAAGTTATTTTCTTCCATGCATGCAAACTTGAGAGGTTGAAGAGGTGATTCAAGGCTAGTATTCAAGGTTTCAATCCAATTCCTCTTGGATAATCAAAGATTTGGCCAGGTATGTAGGGTAATGAATGGGTGTCTTCTTCCACACCCATGCCCAATTTCTATCTAAATATGAGAAATTCCTATGATCAAGTATAGGATTTCTACCCAAATGCATGAATCTTCAATTTCCTTACATGGGTATGAATTGATTATGATTTTATTAATGAATTGAGAAGCATGGGCTGATTTTATAATGATTTCAAATAAAAAATTTGTTTCTAGCCTTATGAATGTTGAAGCCCATTTATGAGGTGATCATGAAAAGTGAGATTTGTGAAGTAAATGTGATGATGATGAGATATTATAATGAAAAGCATAATTTGAAGCTACCCATGTCTATAATTATGTTTTCGATGAGAATATTGTATTTCTAAGTATGATAAAGCTTTAGGCAATGCCCACATGTTAAGTTTAAATGATGATTTTCCCGAACTAAGCTTACCACATTGTTTTGGAGCGAAGACTCCCAAATTTTATATTCTAGCTTTTGGTATGTTTTTAGTTAAGTCTTCCTATGCATAGCTTACAACATGGATTTGAAGCAAAGGCTCCCAAGTATGTATTCAACTTGTGGCATGTTTTGAACTCAAGATTCTCATATGCATGATTTTGTATTTGAGATGTATTGATCATTGAGCTTCGTCAATAGATGATGTTGAGGTTCGTTATATACGATGTAGAGCATTTCATGTTTTGGGAGAAGAGTCTAGCATCGAGCGGGCTAAGGGTCGATCACCCTATGCCCCAGAACTGCGCACCAATGTAGGTTGATACTATTATATTATTGGGACCTCCCTTGTGACCTATCCCCGGCCCGAATGGCCCATGAGCTTGATATAAATATCATGGTAGTGTCCTTATCCCTGGCAAGGTTTTGGACGGTTCTGCCCACTTGAGTGTAATAGTCGGGATCACATAAGCTTTATCATCGTATGTCGGTTAAGTGATGAGTCTCCCACTATCTATATGATCCAGATCTGCATATTGATTACTTGTGGTTATTATTTTATACATGAATATTCTAAAAGTAAGGTTTGACTCAATGTTTAGCTTTTTTATAAATGTCATATTTCAGCTTTGAGTCATTCGAGTCAGTTTGATGTTACAAAGCTATGTATTGTATGTTACGAAAAGAATCATGATTTTAGAAAGAATGCATGTCAACCCTACTCTCAGTTAATGATGTTTATGTTTTGACTATTGCATTGTCTTAAAGTGGTTTTACTTACTTTAGCAGTTTACTTACCTTGCATACTCAGTACATTCTATGTACAGACCGAATACTTTCTATGCTGTATCGTTTCATGATACAGGAACCGACTCTCAGGTTCTGCCCCACTGTTAGACAGCATATTGGAGTTAGCGTCTGCTTGTTGGTGGGTCCTTATCTTTCGAGGACCAGACTATCCATCTTTTCTTTATGTATTTCATTTTTCAGCTTGTTGAGTTAGTTGGGGTCTTGTCCCATCAACTTGTCATGTTTAGAGGCTATTCAAGCATATGTATGTATTCAGCTTTGGATTTTATATTCGTATGTTATATGTAAGTTAGACTTCCTCTATGATGGTATTGATGGTTATTCAGTTCTTGATTGAGTTAGATGTAGTTATATCATGGGTCAACATGGGGTCTCTCGGTGCTTTTTGTCCCAGATGTTACGATTCGGGCCTCCATTCGGGTCGTGACACTACTTGGAGAACCCCAAGAGTCGTGGTCAGTCACCGCGAATCATGGGGAGGATCGTGAGCAGCATGGAATAATTTTGTTGAAACTAAGGAAGTGCACATCACGGATGGTGAGCACGAGTCGTCGAGTCATTCGTCATGAGCCTGGCAGATTGAGAAGCAGTGTACTTCATGAACCAAGCCACAAGTCATGACCCTTGACATTAAATCATTAGGTCCCTCGTTGGGACCACCTGACAGTTATTTTCTGCGTATTTAGTAAGGGCTATTTCATAATTCCTAAGCTTCTAAGGCCTATACTACGTTGTTTTAAGTTATGAATAGTGTCTTTTAAATGGGCTAAGTTCATTTTAGGCCTTATTCATTCATGCATGCAAGGTAGAAAGGTTAGAGAGGGTGATCAAGCTAGTGTTCTTCAATTTCCCTTCAAATTCCTATTGGGCATCTAAAGAAGTATAAGAATTAGCTACCAACAGTTATGTAAGGTTATAAATCGGTGAATTCTTTCACACCCATGCCCAATCCCTCTCTAAATCATGAATGTTCTATGTCTAGACTATGGGGTTTTAACCTAATGCATGAATTTCCTAATTCTTTACATGGGTATGATTTAAATATGTTTCTACCATGTAATTATGAAGCATGGGAAAGTTTTATAATGTTTTCAATTAAAAACATGTTTCTAGCTTTATGAATTTAAAAGCTCATTGATGAAAAGTTCAAGAAAGATGAGATTTATGATGATGATGAGATATTATGATGAAAAGCATATCTTCAAGCTATTCATGTTTATAATCATGTTTTTGACATGAATTGAGTATTTTCAAGTATGATAATGTTTTGGGCAATGCCCACATGTTCAAAGTATGATTGATGATTTCTTGAATTGAGCTTACCATGTGATTTTGGAGCGAAAACTCCCAATTATCTTTTAGCTTGTGGTATGTTTTGAGCTAAAGCTTCTCATATGCATGATTTGAGCTTTGAGATGTACATGATGATTGAGCTTCGTTAATAGACAATGTCGAGCTTTGTTGAATAACGATGTAGAGCATATGCATGTTTTTGGGAGTAGTGTCTAGCACCGATCAGGATAAGGGTTGATCACCCTATGCCTCAGAACTATGCGCCAACATAGGTTTATACTTAAATGTCACTTCGAGACCTCCCTTGTGAGCTATCCCCGGTCTTATTGGACATGAGCTTGATATCGATATCATGGTATCGTCCCTAGCCCTGACAAAGCTTTGGATGGTTCTTCCCACTTGAGTATGATAGTTGGGACCACGTAAGCTCCATCGTGGTATGTCAGTTAAAAGATGAGTCTCCCATTGTTCCTCATGATTTCAGTTATGCATGTTTATTACTCATGAGATTTCTATATCTATATATGTTCTAAAGCAGGTTTGACTCAATGTTCACTTTTACTTATAAGTATCATATTTCATCTTTGAGTCAAGCAATTCAGTTATGATGATATGTTATGTTATGATTAGATCATGATTTCATAAAGAATGCATGCAAGTCATACTCTCAAACTTTTAATGTTTACATTTTATATTTTGCATTGTCTTTAAATGATTTTACTTACTTTAGCAGTTTTACTTACCCTGCATACTCGGTACATTCCACGTATTGATCACATACTCTATGATATATCGTTTCACAATACAGGACTCGACTCTCAGGTTCAGCCCCGCTCATAGTCAGCCTTCTGATATAGTATCGTACGTTGTGGGTGAGTCCTCATCTTTCGAGGACTAGACTATTTAGATTTTCTATATGTACTTTCAATTTCATCTTGTTGAGTTAGTTTGGGTCCTGTCCCTTCAACTCATCATGGTTAGAGACTTCTCAGACATATGGTTGTATTCTGCTTCGGATTGTGTTTTCTGATGTTATGTTTAAGTTAGACTTCCGCTATGATTATATTGTTGATTATTCAGTTTCATTGATTGAGTTAGATGTATGCTTATGCCATGTGTCGACTTGGGGTATCTTGGGGCTCCTTGTCCCATGTTGCGATCCGAGCCTCTGTTCGGGTCGTGACATACTTTTTATCAGAGAAATAGATTTGAAGTGTCCTAATGTGTCTAAAAGCCGCGCTAAGTAAGTCTTTTTCATGGGTGTGAAGCGCGCTACACTTATGAAGAAAATGCTATGAGACGTTTAGAAAATGTTTCCTCCTTTCATGATCTATATCGTGCGATGAAAAGTCTTCTTATTCTTCTAATTCATGCTATTTGCGATTGAAGAATCATGGTTCCCCGAAGAATGAATGGTATAAGGAACGGGAATGGTGAAGGCCATGAGGATTGCATTGGAAATGGGCACCAGCAGGCCCCACTAGTTCAGGAGCTCCAGGCACCGGAGCCGGTTGCCTACATTGAGTTTCAAGCATCTATTCAGATGCTCGCACAGGCCTTGACCACTCAGGTCAATCAGCAGGCAGTTGTGCATGTTTCGCAAAATGGCAATGCAGCGATGGGTCGAGTCGAAGACTTCTTGGGAATGAACCCGCTAGAGTTTCTTGGGCCAAAGGTAGATGAGGAACCGCATGAGTTCATGCATGAGATAGTGAAGATCACCCAAGTCATGGGGGTGAATGGAGTTTAGTGCACGGATTTGGCCTCGTACCAGTTGAAAGAGGTCACGCACATCTGGTTTCGCTAATGGAAAGATAGCAGGGTCACCGAGCGGGCCCTGTTATTTGGGAAGAGTTTCATGTTGCATTCTTAGATCAGTTCTTCGCTTGTGATATGAGGGAGGTGAAGGCAACTGAGTTCATAAATCCAAAACAAGAGAGGATGACGGTGTTGGAGTATGCCTTTGAGTTCACCCGCCTATCGAATTACGCCCCAGAGTTAGTGGCTAATCAGAGGCCGCAGGTGAGTAGATTCGTCCATGGTGTAGCGGGCTATTTGGATAAGGATTGTAGGACCGATGCTTCACAAGGACATCGACTTCCCACGGATAGTCTTGTATGCCCAGCAGATGGAGGAGGCACATCTGAGAGAGAGGGAGGCCAAAAGGGACAGTACCAATGATCATAGATTCACATAGCCGAGGTCAGGCGGTGGGCACCGACAGCAGACCCACCAGAGATCATCAGCCCATGCATCTTCAACATTGAGTGTGCCATCCAGACCAAGGAACAATCAAAGGGGGCGAGCATCAGGCTCTAGGGGTCAGTGTAGTAGACCCACAGATTCTAGTGTTATAGCTTGCCACAATGTGGCCGGGGTCACATGGGTCAGTTTTTAGAAGGTACAGGTGCTTGTTTTGGTTGTGGGAAGCCCGAACATATGCTTTGAGATTGCCTAGCAGCGAGCAGGATCTTGATGGGGGCTGGGGCCTAGCTTCTAGTTCCGCAGCCCCACCCGTACACTCAGCACATTAGAGAGCATCTATTAGCACAGGTGGCGATCAGCGCCAGAACCACTAGTATTCACTAGTATGTTGTGAGTTTCTTGTATTGATGTTTATGCTTTGTTAGATCCAGGGGCTACCTTGTCTTTTATGATACCTTATGTAGCCAATAGCTTCGGAAGCAGTCCCGAAGTCTTGTCAGAATCCTTCTCAGTTTCTACTCCAGTAGGTGACTCAGTTATAGCTAGACGGGTGTATAGAGGATGCCCGGTCTCAGTTATTCAGAAAGTCACCTCAGCAGATTTGATAGAGTTAGCCATGACCGATTTTGATGTTATCCTCGGCATGAATTAGATATTTGCATGTTATGCCTCAGTTGATTGTAGAATCTGGGCAATAGAGTTCAGATTTCTGGGTGAACTAGTCTTAGAATGGAAGGGTAATTCAGTTGTGCCTGTAGGTCATTTCATTTCCTACCTTAAGGCTAGAAAGATGCTTTCTAAGGGTTGTGTGTGCCATCTAGTTAGGGTTAAGCATGTTGTGTCCTAGACCCCGACTATCTAGTCTGTCCCAGTAGTACGTGAGTATCCAGAAGTCTTTCTTGATGATTTTCCGGGAATCCCTCCCGAGCGGGAGATCGATTTTGGTATTGACCATCTTCCCGACCATAGCCTATATCCATCCCTCCTTACAGAATGGCTCCAGCCAAGCTAAAAGATTTGAAAGAGTAGTTGAAGGACCTGTTAGATAAGGGTTTCATTAGACCGAGCAAGTCCCCATGGGGTGCACTAATTCTCTTTGTTCGAAAGAAAGATGGTTCTCTTCGCATGTGTATTGATTATCAGCAATTGAACAAGGCCACAATCAAGAATAGGTATCCTTTACCCAGGATTGATGATTTATTTGACCAGCTTCAAGGTGCCAAGTGTTTCTCGAAGATAGATCTCAAATCCGGGTATCATCAGCTCAGAGTTCGGGAGAGTGACATCCCGAAGACAGCCTTCAGGATGTGGTATGGTCATTATGAGTTTGTAGTGATGTCTTTTGGACTAATGAATGCTCCTACAGATTTTATGGACTTGATGAACAGGGTGTTCAAGCCGTACCTGGATATGTTCGTGATTGTATTTATTGATGACATCCTGATATACTCTCGGAGCGAGGAGGAGCATGCCGCTCATTTGAGAATAGTGCTTTAGACTCTCAAGGATCTCCAATTATACGCCAAATTCAGCAAGTGCAAGTTTTGGTTGAACTCCGTAGCATTTTTGGGCCATGTAGTATCAAGTGAGGGTATAAAGGTGGATTCTCAAAAAATAGAGGCAGTGAACAATTGGCCTAGACCGGTGAATCCTTCGGATATTCAGAGCTTCTTAGGTTTAGCTGGCTACTATCAGAGATTTGTTGCGGGTTTCTCATCTATTGCAGCACCCTTGAACATATTGACCCAAAAGAAGGTGAAGTTCCAATGGTCGGAGGCTTGTGAGAAGAGCTTCCAAGAGTTGAAGACCCAACTTACTTCAACACCAGTGTTAACTCTACCGGAGGGTACCGCTGGGTTCGTAGTGTATTGTGATGCTTCAAGGATCGGACTTGGGTATGTATTGATGCAGCACAGAAAGTCATAGCCTATGCCTTTAGACAGCTAAAAGTTCATGAGAAGAATTAACCGACCCATGATCTTGAATTGGCCACGGTGGTACTTGCCTTGAAGATATGGTGACATTACTTATACAGGGTCCACGTGGATGTGTTTACGGACCATAAGATCTTACAATATGTGTTCATTCAGAAGGATCTCAATCTTCGGCAAAGGAGGTGGTTGGAGCTACTCAAGGACTATGATATGAGTTTTCTTTACGATTCGGGAAATGCTAATGTAGTGGAAGACGCACTTAGTAGACTCTCTATGGAGAGTGTGTCTCATGTGGATAAGGGTAAGAAGGAGCTGGTGAAAGATGTACATCGACTTGCAAGGTTTGGAGTTAGGTTGGTTGACTCGACCGATAGCGATGTTGTGGTTCAAAATAGATTAGAATCGTCCTTGGTGACTGATGTAAAATCTAGGCAAGATGAGGACCCAATTTTGGTAAAGTTAAAGGAAGCCGTTCAGAATCAGAAGGTGGAGGTCTTCTCCAAAGGGGGAGATGGTGTGCTTCGGTATCAGGGCCGCCTATATGTTCCGAATGTTAATGATTTGAGGAGTTGGATGTTGCACGAGGCTCATGGATCCAAGTACTCTATCCATCCAGGTGCCACCAAGATGTACCATGACTTAGGGGGAATCTATTGGTGGAATGGCATGAAGAAGGATATTGCAGAATCCGTAACTAAGTGTCCAAACTGCCAGCAAGTAAAGGTCGAGCACCAGAGGTCGGGAGGTGTGCTTCAGGATATCAACATTCCTACATGGAAATTGGAAGAAATTAATATGGACTTCATCACAAGTTTACCTCGTACTCGCCGGCAATATGACTCCATTTGGATTGTGGTAGATAGGTTGACCAAGGTCGCTCACTTTCTACCGGTCAAAACCACATATTCTGCGGAGGATTATGCCAGATTATATATCCAGGAGCTAGTTCGATTGCATGGAATTCCCTTATCCATCATTTCAGACAGAGGTACTCAATTTACCTCTCAGTTTTGGAAGACGTTTCAAAAAGGATTGGGTAATCAGGTTAAGCTCAGCACAACATTTCACCTGCAAACGGATGGTCAAGCGGAACGTACAATCTAGACCCTCGAGGACAAGTTGAGAGCATGTGTGATTGATTTTATAGGTAGCTGGGATGAGCATTTTTCACTTATTGAGTTTGCATACAATAACAGTTATCATTCCAGTATCCAGATGGCACCGTTCAAGGCTCTCCATGGGTGGAGGCGTAGGTCACCCATTGGATGGTTTGAGGTTGGTGAACCGGTGATGATAGAACCAAATTCAGTTCACGAGGCTATGGAGAAGGTTTAGTTGATAAGGGGCAGGTTGAAAATTGCCCAGAGTCACCAAAAGTCCTAGGCTGATGTGAGGAGAAGGGAATTAGAAATTAAGGTTGATGATTGGGTATTTCTGAAGGTATCTCCCATGAAGGGAGTCATTAGGTTCGGAAAGAAGGAGAAACTCAGTCCCCGCTATGTCGGCCCATATCGGATCATAAGACGTGTTGGCATGGTGGCCTATGAGTTGGAGTTTCCCTCGGAATTAGCTTCTGTGCATCTTGTATTCCATGTATCACTCTTGAAGAAGTGTTTGGGTGATCCAGCTCTAGTTGTCCCGATGGACAGTGTCGGTGTAAAAGATAACCTCAGTTATGAGGAGGTTCCAGTAGAAATACTACATCATCAGGTTTGAAGGCTAAGGAACAAAAAAGTAGCTTCTGTCAAAGTGTCATGGAGGAATCAGCATGTTGAGGGAGCTATGTGGGAAGCTGAAGCGGATATGCTGGCCAGATACCCACATTTATTCTTTACCGGCTCAGTTCCATCTTGAAGTATCAGTTTTGACCTAAAACTCTATTTAGGTTTCATGTTCCGTTTATGTGTCCAAGTTTCTTTTATGTATATAGATATATGTATGATTTGTGAATTCAGTTCAACTATGTAGTTTGAATCAGAGGAAGTCATTTCGTCAGTTTTTAGCTTATATGATCAGTATTTGAATATGATGATTGCATTTCACTGCTTTTATGTATGTTTTCCAATATTCAAGGAAGAATGTTCCCAAGGGGGAGATATTGTTATACCCCGGAAGCCCAAAGATAAGACCCGGGAGTTAAAACGGAAAAAAAAATTGAAATCTGGCACCAGGCACAGAATGAGTCGTGAGGAGACCTGTGAGAGAAGCCTACGAGTCGTGATGTGACTCGTGGGGAGGATAGGGAATGAACTTGAAATTTGAGAAATGAGACCCCCATGGGCATGACCACGACTCAGGGTCAGGCCCCACGAGTCGTTAGGTCAGTCGTGGGGTGGGTGAGTAAGAGTAGTGAAGGAAAGAGGGCAGTATACTTGACGGGAGGACACCACGAGTCGTGGTCAGTCACCACGAATTGTGGGGAGGGTTGTCAGCAGCATGGAATAATTTTGTTGAAACTAAGGCAGTGCATATCACGGATGGTGACCACGAGTCGTGGTCACCAGGTAACGAGTTGTCGAGTCTTCCGTCATAAGCCCAACAAATTGAGAAGTAGTTTACTTCACGAACTAAGCCACGAGTCGTGACCCTTGACGACAAATCGTTAGGTCCCTCTTTGGGATCACATGACAGTTATTTTCTGTGAATTTAGTAAGGGCTATTTCGTAATTCTTAAGCTTCTAAGGCCTATACTACGTCGTTTTAAGTTATGAATAACGTCTTTTAAAGGGGATAAGTTCATTTTAGGCCTTATTCATTCATCCATGCAAGGTAGAAAGGTTAGAGAGGGTGGTCAAGCTAGTGTTCTTCAATTTCCCTTCAAATTCCTATTGGGCATCTAAAGAAGTGTAAGAATCATCTACCAACAGATATATAAGGTTATGAATGTTCTATGTCTAGACTATGGGGTTTTAACCCAATGCATAAATTTCCTAATTCATTATATGGGTATGATTTAAAT